>QVAJ01000667.1:110218-128161 GCA_003546035.1 Mixornis gularis | reverse complement strand
CCTACACTCTATTGTCTTGATAATACTGTATCCCCCAGCCCACTGAGTACTTAAGCTGGGAACAAAAGATACTCTCTCTTGCCCCTGCCCTCCTGATCTTGCACCTGGGGCTCCTCTGCTTTCCATCTGTCCATGTGGAGCCCCGAAGGAAGAAATAAACCATCCAAATAACCAAGCAAGAGCCTCTTTCTTCACAAGCCTCACATCACGCTTCAGCAGAGACCCGGGGCCTGGAAACCTCAGACATATAGAATTCCCGGGGCGAGCTAGCCGGVACAGCAGCCCCTGCCAGAGGGAATTTCTATAGAAGATCACGGTCTTACCAGTTGAGTTTTAGTATTTCTTTTTATTCCATCTACCAGAAGGATGTATAAATCTTTCTTGCCTAAGATTTCAGTGGAGTACCCCAACCATATGAACCATCCTGAATTAGCCTGAATACATTATCATGAAATACCTTAAAAAAAAAATCTCCCCAAGGAATATTGGGAGAAAAAAAAAATAAAGTAAGCAGAAGGACTTTGATTTTTGTTTTTATTTATTACCCTTTTGTGCAAACTGCATTTAGCTGAAAATGCCTTGGCTAGCTTTGGCTTTCCTCATTAAGTGGTTCTTGATTTGCTACCACCACCACAACTGGGCCACCACCACCTGGGCAAGTCATTCTGGTGTTTATTGTCATAAAGTTCCTCCCAAGTTACATCCTCCTCCTCTTCCCCATTCTGCATGCAGAAAATGAGGACTAATAGCCATTTGCCTTCAGGCAAGTGCCCTCGTTGCTGGACTGTGCTTCTGTTGTAATTTCCTAAAGCGAATCAATAAACAGTTGCTGGAAGTGGGCAATTCTATGAAGTGGGAAATAAACCAGAATTATTATTGCCGGTTCATGGCATTACCTAATTTTTTTTTGCAATTTTTTTTTCCAAATGTTATGTTTACTTGATTATACTATTTTCATTCTCTTTCATGCTACATGGTAAATTTGGTAAATAATATTCTGATAGAAGTGAAACAGGCAGCCCTGGGTGAGCTGTGGCTGCCCAAGGCCAGAGCCGGCTGTCTTTGCCTGTGAGCTGCCACGGCTGACCTCTCTGCTTGGGGCCGAGTTCTGGGCAGCCCGGGGAGTGCTCAACAGCTCCAAGACAGCAGAATTTTGGGTGGGTCCCCATGCTGGCTGCCAGCAGCACCCCAGTGGTGGGTGCTGGGATGTGGGGTCCCTCCGCAGTGGGGGTTGGTGTGCCCGGGTCGCTGCACTGTCTGCCCGGAGCCACATGGAGATCGCCAGTACCAGTGGGTGTGGGGGTTGGGAGTGCAGAGAGTGCAGAGAGTGGTGATACTCGAGCTGGGGTACACTCAGCATCCCGTGGAGAGGTGTCCAGATAGGGGGGAACCCCCAAGAACCGGAAACATGGCCCTGAAGAGGGGGAAACTCCAGCAACCTGGAGATATTGGGAGCATGGACAAGGGGGACCCATGGGTACCCCAGTGCCTTGAAACAGGGACCCCAACAGGCATGACCCCTGGAGCTACTCTGACACCAAACTGGGGAGCCTGGGGAAGGGGAACCTCTGGAATTCCCAGGACCCCCATCAGCCCAGAGAGGAGGAACACCAATACACACTGGACCTGCAGCAGCCCAGACAGAGGGTGCCCCATGAACCCCAAAGTGGAGAGAACAGAGTGGGGGAACTCCTGGGTGGGACTTTTTTCTGAATCTTGGTGTTTTGGAGGTTTTTATGGACACAAGCTGCCTGGTAACTTCTACAGATGGATTTGGGCAGAAGAAACCCGCAACCCAATATATTCTCATTGTGCCTCCCCACTAAAAGAGGATTTCCCTTCCCCAAACCTTGTCTGGATGAAGGAGCAGGCTGCAAGGAAGAGGAAGATGCCCCAGCACACAACCAGGCAGGTGAGGAGGAAGTCATTGCCCCTTTCCCCCTCTCTCCTCCATCTCCCAACCCAGCATCGCCCCTGGCTGCAGGACAACCCCATTGCCGACATCATCCTTCTGGGGATTGACTGGGGGGAACTCCTTCCCTGGATGGACTGGGGGGATTTCCTTCCCCTTCCTCTGACATGGAGGCAAATCCCATTCTCTCCTTCTCCTTCCTGCCCCAGACAAGGAGCTGAGGATGGAGACCCGGGAGGATAAATTGCCATGACAGAGCCTCGTACAAGAGGCTGTTTCAAGCAGCTCCATGGCCCAAGAATCCAGTGGGGAGGAAGAACCCCAGAGATCTCACATGGGAGGGGCTCCAAACCCAGCCCAGGGTGCTCCAAGGAGGAAAGACCCACCCTGTGCCAGGAAGGCAGGCAAAAATCCAACTGGAGCTTGGATCTGGTGGCATATCGGCAGTTTCCCAATGGAGAGAAACCCTACAAGTGCTTAGAATGTGAGAAGAGGTTCAGCTGGAGGTCCAGCCTGATCTGCCACCAAGAGATCCACATTAGGGAAAAGCCCTACGAGTGCAGGGAATGTGGGAGGAGCTTCATCCGAAGCTCCAGTCTGATCTGTCACCAGGTAATCCACAGTGGGGAACAGCCCTTTGAGGTTCACAGATTTGGGAAGAGCTTCAGCACAACCTCCCACCTGATCCACCACCAGCACATCCACATCGAGGAGAGGCTCTACAAGTGTCCTGAAAGTGGGAAGAGGTTTCAGACAAGCTCCATTCTCCTCCTGCACCAGCGGATTGACACAGAGGAGAGGCCCTTCTGCTGCCCCAACTGCAGGAAGGGCTTCTACCTCAACTCCAACCTCATCACCCACCAGCGCATCCACGCTGAGGAGAGGCCCTGCAAGTGTCCAGAGTGTGAGAAGAGCTTCTTCTGGCAGTCATCCTTGATCTTACACCAACAAACCCACCAATAAGGGAAGCCCTGTGACTGCCTCGACTGCAGAAAGAGCTTTGTCCTCTGCTCCAACTTCAACCCCCACCAGAGGACCCACACTGGGCAGAGAGCAAAACCCGCATTCCCCCAGTGATCCACACTGGGAAGATATCTGTTCCTTTGCCTACACCTGGCAATGATGTGAGGTGGAACCAAAGAACATGACAGTCTGGCCATGTTCCCATCATTATCTTTGATCCCACCTCAGGTCATTGCCAGAGACAGGGAAAGGAACTCTTTCTCTCTCCCAAGAAGAAGGGTGTCCTTTCCAGGTGGGAAAAAATACATGGTCTGGAAAAGCTGGGTCAGCATTGTCACAGTTTTCCCTGTAAATCGTTTCTCTGTCTTATCCCTTCTGTTCTCAATACTGTTGCTGTTCCCAGTAAATTTTTCTTATCCCAGCCTGGAATCTTTGTCTTTTGTGTTTTCACATAGGGCCACTGTTTACACAGCTGGAGCCCTGATCAGTCACCAGGAGGCATTTCTGCTCATCCATGCTGTAGTACTGTGGACTCACTTTAAACTTTGGTATTACTGCAGCTGAATGAGGCTTTGTCACAATTTATGCCTAGACTGATTGCTATCCTTTCCTTTTCATAATTCACCAAACAACAAAAGTGAAGTAAAAATGGCAGCTGAAAATAATATAGGAAGAAAAAAATTTCCTCTAGAAATAACTTTGCCAAACCAGAAACAGAATCAACTTTACCCAAGGACATGCTGCCTAACCAGGCAGCACAAGTTCCACCAATAGACATGAATATAAAACATGTTTGACACCATAAATGTGTGTGGGTTCACTGCTTTCCCAAAGTGATTTCAGCTTCATTTGAGGAGTAAAACAAATTCATGCTTCAGCAGCTGATGCATGGGCTGGGTGCACCAGGCAGTTGAGCTGCTTTGTGCAGCCAGAAATAATGCAAACTTTATTAGCAGTAGTTGGTTTGCTTTCTCTTTAATTTCTTACCATGTGAGAGCAGACAGTCTTCAGGCTTATGGCTCCAAGAATATTTGAGTTTTAACCACCTTGTAATTTGCCTCATCTGCCTTTTTTTACAACCTGGCCTCATGAAGTAGATGGATTTTATTTATTTACTGTGGGACATAAGGACAGCTCAACAACTGCTCCAGTGTGTCATTTGTTCAAACAAAATCATATACAAAACAAGTTCCATCAGAGAAAGTTCCTTCAGAGTCAAAGCAAGTTGTTGCGTGGTTCAGTTAAAATAAGCTAATTTTCAGAACTAAAACATAAAGTTGGAAATGTGAGTAAAGGTATGAAATTGTTATAAAATGAACTGGCAAATTCCATAAGTTCATGACTAGGCATTATAGATGGATCAAAAGAAGATCAAAAGAAGAATTTATTTATTTATTATCACCATATCATCAAAAGATGTTTAAGTCCTGGGTTTCCATTTTTTTTTTTTTTTTTTTAATTACATTTAGCATCATGCCTCAGGGGAAAACAAAAATTGTCATGTTTCAAATTTAGGTAAAGTATACTTTTGAAACTAAACATTTAAGCACTATTTTTTTAATTTTTAAACTAGTACTCTAACTCAGAAATATTGCTATTTCGTAGCTCTTATGTCCCAGTATTTTACTCTAACAGAGGTAATTTTGACAGAGGTAATTTTGACTTCAGACCTGTAAGATGATTAGCTATTACAGTTTGTTGGTTTGGGTTTTTGTTGAACACATTTCTAATAAAACCTCTTTTCTTTGCAAACATCTTGTTATCCTCACACTTCCTCCCGTGTCCCCTCCTGCAGATGCACAAACTCATGCACAGATGTACAGCAATCCAAAATCCAAACCCCTGTTATGGAATTATGGATTTTGGGGCAGGATGTGGAACTGCTACAACATAGCCCTGTAGGCATAAACACGAACATGTGTTGTAAACTTCACGTCAAGAGACATGTGACTCTTAGGCAAGAATGATCTTTATATTGAATTTTCTAGAATTTATGGAGCAATGACTTTAACTTGGGAAGTAGCTAAACAGGATGTTCTGATAGGCTTAAGGTAAGAAGAGGCAAGTTTTGTCTTGATCGACAATTGCAGAAAGAAATTTAGTTCTAAATATACCTGAAAGTGAGATTAAAACACAAATGAGATTATGTGCTGGGAATCCAAAATGATTATACAACTTTTTTTCATGAAAGACAAAAAGAAATAGAAAATTAAGGAAATGCCAACAAAAAAAGTATGAGAAGTACAGGAAAGGAGTTACTACTGCCATGGGTCCAGCTCTGGCTTCTCTGTCAAGTGTGACCCCAAGCAAGACCAGCAAGGTGGGGCAGGAGAAGCTTCGTAGGAGCGAGCAGCTGGGACAGATCAATGGCACATCCAACATATCCCTCATGAACTCCCTCACAATCGTTGCTCTCTTGAGGAGTCCCTGAGGTCCACTATGTGTCCAGCTGTGCTGGAGAGGTGAAAAACTACACAGAGCTGGTGAAAAATGCTGTAAACAGCATCAGCACCAGCTCCCTTAGAACAGAAGAAACACCTGTAGCTCATGCTGAGTCAGTGCAATGTGCTGTAGGGTGGTTTGGCAGCAGAGCCTTGATTTAGCACTGTGCAGGAGACATTCTCTTGTCTGACAAAACTCTGCATAACAGCTTGTGTTCAATCAGTTCAAATGAAAAATGGATTTCTGTTTTTCTCTGTTTGCTTGTGTGTGTTTGGTTTTGTTTTGTTTGCTTTTTGCTCCACTGTTGACACTAAGATGTTGTGGCTGAAGCTGAGACATCCCTCCTACCCTGTCAGCAGCAGCTCCTGTCCAGAGTCTGGCTATAAAATATGAGCAAAGCAGCTGGGAACAGCAATGCATGGAATCCTAAGGCTCAGTAGCTCTTGTATCAGAGCCCTGACTGTGCTTTCTGCATGTCAGCACCTCCTTTTCTGCCCAAAAAAAGCAATTTTTTCCTTTTTTTCCTTAAGAGCTCTGGAGAAGCAAATGTTCTGCTGAGACTCCCATGAGTGCAGCTGTTAAGTTCATTTCTAGGAAACAGAAATTAAAGCCAGGGTAGCAGATCAGCTAGGAGCTAGTCACTCCCTGCAAAGGGCTTGTTTATGATGTAGGAACACCATATTCCATGATGGCCAGGAAGGGTAAAGAAAAGGCGTTCTAACAAAACAAACAAAACAAAGCAAAACAAAACAAATTAAAAACCTAACCAACCAATTTAAAATTTTTTAACTTGTTTTTACATAACTTTTGATAGATCATTGCGTAAATACATAGTAAATGACACACTTGTGTGAACTGTGCCTGGATCCTTTTACCTGCCTGTCCTTGGATTTTATCATATGAATTTATTACATTGAATACTTTTATCCATCACTGGATTTTGAAGAGATTGACAAAGGAAACTTTTATAGAGGCAGCAGTAAAGTCACACATGTATTTTAAAAATACAGCTCTTGGCACAACCCAAGCACACCCATTTTCCATTAGTATGAGATGACCTCTCCCTGGCAATTGCCTCTTTGATCTCAGGGTGTCCCTTCCTGAAGCTCTTCCTTAGCATAGTGGTGCAGTCAGTACACAATGAGTTAACTGTTGAGTGGAACTAGACTCCAAACCATGTGGAATTAGTGCTGTAATAAATGGATAGTGTGATGTTGGCTCTCGTCAATGTTAAATGTATATTGTAAGGTTAAAAAAAGTTCTGTTAAGATCTCATGGTTTTTAATAAGTTTCATAATGTTGGAAGTTGATCTCTGACCACTGGGAAAGGTGAAGCAAGAAGGACTGCACAGACTCCCAAGAGGCACAACAAAGTAGGAGCTGGGTCGGAAGAGTGACATGTACAGGAGTGTGGGGAAGGTCAGCTTACCGGGGCATTGGTTTGTCAATACGATATACAAGGCTTCTTACTGGTGTGGGCGGGGTGCCTCTGGCCCTCCTTTGGCTGTGTCTAAGCACCTTTTTACCTTATTTTGTCCCTTGTTGTAGGTTAATAAACTTTTTTAAATTTCAAGAAGTGAAGGTCGTTTCTCACAGGTGCAAATAAAGGCAAGGCCTGAGCTGCCCCTTTCCCTCACTATCTTAGGTTGCAATGCAAGATGCAACTGAAAGTATGTATCCTATTACCATCTGTTACAACCAGGTGGCACAGCATTCTTTATCTCTTCCATGACCCATTCTCCCTCTGGGGGATACCTTCTGTTAATGGGCCATTGAGGCTCACTGCATGACTGAAAATTACACCATCCCATTGTGAGATGCTCCACCCAGCGGAAGGAGCCAAGCATTCCTATCTGGATAAAAATCTGAGCTCTAGAACACCAAAGCAGCCTGTTTCCACTGGATTCCCAGAGGAAGACCAGACCTATCTACATCATCACTAGACCTTCAGAGGAAAACCACACCCCTCTACAAGATCATTGCTTCAACAGAACCACATCTGTCACTCCAGGAAGACTGCACCCACAATTTAATTGGACTGCTACCAACACCCTGGCCAACAGGGTATCAGCTTTTATTCTAACTATCAGTGATGGGTTTTTTTGGTTTGTTTGTTTTTTGTACTACTGCATTTTTAATTTTTGTAGTAAAGAACTGTTATCCCTATTCCCATATCTTTGCTTGAGAGCCTCTTAATTTCAAAATTATAATAATTCAGAGGGAGGAGGTTTACATTTTCCATTTCAAGGGAGGCCTCTGTCCTCCTCAGCAGACACCTGTCTTTCAAATCAAGACACACACATGCACCCACAATGTTCCAAGCCAACAATCCTTCCAGGCTCTCACACTCGCACATGTCTGACCAGTCTCACTCTTGACTCAGAGCTCTGCCAGAAGCTCTTCTATTGTCATGCCTGAGGGAGCTTTTCCTGCAGGCCAGGAAAGGGCTCTGTGGCTGTTGGCTGACAGATGGGGATCAGGATTCAGGGAGAAACACCACTCTGAGGAAAAACAGCAGAGCCCAGACTTTCTCTAAAAGAGAAGTTTATTGCCTTCTCCTGAACCTGGGCCGTCTGCGCTGCCGTTCCTGGAGAGCGGGGTCCCTCCTGTTTCGGAAGCGCCGGAGTTTCCGAGGCGAGGGGCTCCTGCTGCCGACGAGCGGGGAAGGGTAGCGGCTCTGGGCATAGCGATATGCCACTGTCGCTGGTTCCTGCCTCTGCTCCGGCCCTGTGGGCAGAGACACAGCTGAGTCCTGGCCAGGAGCTGCAGCGGGACTGGCCGCTGCGGGGCTAGCCGCTCCCTGGCCGTCCGCGGCGGGGCTGGCCTCTCCCTGGCCGTCCGCAGCGGGGCTGGCCGGGCTGCTGCTCTCTGCGGCCTCTGCCCGCAGCTGCCGGGCCCGCCACAGGCCTGCCAGCCTCTGGCGCAGCCGGGCCCACGCGGGAATCAGTCCACCGAAAACTCTCTGCCCCACCCTGAACAGGAAACCCGCCGTGGGCACAGGCTGAGTGGGACTTGTGGCGTCTGCAGAGCTGGAGTCTGATGCTGTCTGGTTGGTGGCCTCCGGCAAAGCTCCCACCTATGTCTCCATGGCCATGGCTGCTTGGCACAGCTAGCAGCAGGAGCAACTTTCCAGGAGCCCAGACTGCAGCCACTCAGAGCTCACGCTTGCCCCAGTATAAACACTGTGGGTCTTGAGGTCGCAATGCATCCCCTGGTGACATCAGAGTCATCCACTAAGGTCATCCCATTGTGCCAACATTGTGACCCCCATGCTCATCTCACAATCTGTGAGTTACAGGGAATTACATTATTTCTTGCTCTCTCAGTCTTCACCCTGCAGTACAGGGTACCCTGCACATACCAAAAGAGATACAAAAGACTGAGAAGTCTCCATCTGCCCGATGAAAAAACAGGTAAGTGTTGACACTGGGAACAATTTTCCTGATGGGAAGTCTGCACAACAGATGCACAATGTTTCTGCAGTCTATTGGCTTGCTGACCTGGTGATTCTGTGAAATATCAACTGCATGCAGTCACACTGAATCATTCCCACAGAACAATATGTGTGAATGCTCTTGGAACTGATACCATTAGATGAATGCTGGATTTTCAAAGCTGAATTGAATAGTATGTCCAAATTCTTTATTTTATTTTCCCTGAGGCCTGCAAGTATTTTGCTAGGTCTTTCGTTTGCAAGGCAACGCATACTTTATACAGCTGCTTTGTGAGTTTTAGAAATGTCACAGGCTTCTATAATTTTTCTCTTTGACTTGGAGCAACCTAATAAATATAACAAGTTCTGATTTTTTTGGTTTACTTTTTTCATGATGGTTTAATGCTCTCACTGCAAATCCGTTATGTTACCTTTATAATTTTTGGGTAGCTTTCCCGTAATGTTAGGCTGTACAATTTCTAAGAATGCCCAACAGTCCAGTGCAGTATGTCTGATTCCTGCCAGGCAGAGGTGTTGCGTGGACTGCTGACACCTTTGCTGGCTATGAAAACTTCCCTGAGAAGTTGTGTGTGCAGAACTAAAATTKTTTTTGCAATGTACAAATTCCTTCTCATGTTTTGAAAATTAAATTTRTTCACTCTCTAGCCTCTCTAAGAAACAATTACTGCAACATTTTTGATTAATAATTAGTATTAACTCAGTAAGTAATATTAGGCTAACTGCAAATGTAACTTGGCAACAGCAGTGAATCTCCTCTTTGTTTTCCTTCATTTCTTGAACTAAACTAAAGAATTTATAGAGCCCAAATCAGGCTCCAGTTAAAATTTAGGTCTCAGCAGTGTCTTTTCACTTGAATTTCACATGAATGTAGTTATTTTCTGCCATGTCCAAGAAGCAGTTGTGACCCATGTTTCTTGGGTCTGTTATGAATGCCAAGGAAATGCTATCTTTGCTCTTCTGACACAGCTCGCCCTATTTGTAATGTGGGACGGCATGAGTGCTGATGTTCCTGCTGATGGGAAGGGACAGGGATGAGGATGCAGCAGCCACAGTGCCAAGCTGACAGAGGGATGATCTCTGAGAGCAGCACTGAAGGAGAAGAGTTTCCAGGCAGGACAGAAAAACGGCTGTCCATATTACCTCTTCTGTCAGTCCTGCTAAGAATTTAGCTGGCAGCAAGCTGCAAACACCAGAGCATGGAGCCCTTTGCAGGGCTGTGTCAGCTGAAGGGGCACAGAAAGCCCAGCAGGGGTCAGACACAAACCAGCAGTGGACTGAGCTCCTGTGGTGACAGTGACCAGCTCCCGGCTCTGGTCACTGCTTATGGCATTTGCTATTGAACCTAAGAGGTTTTCTCTTGTGTTTTGTATTCCTAAGGTCTTCTCTTGTGTTTTGTATTCCGAAGTGTCTGCCCTCTTGCTGTTGGTTGTCTCCTGCACCTTGATTTCTCCGAATTTTCCTGTCCTGTCAGCACCAACCCCTGTCCAGAACTGGCTACAAAACCATGGGCAAAGCAGCTGGGAGCAGCAATGCCTGCCATCCTATGGTTCAGGAGCTCTCATGTCAGAGCCCTGACTGAGCCTTATCAGCACCTCCTTTTCTGTGCACAAAATAATGATTGGTGGAGTTTCTTTGCCTAAGAGCTCTTGAGAAGCAAATGTTCCACTGGAATCCTCATGTCTGTTGTGTTCGTTTCTAGGAAACAGAAAGTAAGGCCAGGGTAACAGATCAGGTGGGAGCTGGTCACTCCCTGCAGTGGGCCTGTGTATAATGTAGGACTACCATGCTGGATGGGCAAGAAGGGTGGATGTGCTCCGGTTGCGGCAGATGAGATTTAGGTTTGCCTAGAGAGCAGTCAGGGATGGTCAGCACTGGGAGGTCCAGCCACATTCCCCATACTCCTCTCAGCTTTAGGGCATCTGCAGGCTGGTTCCAGAGTGTTCTGCAGGGCTCCTGGGGCTGCATCTGCACTCAGCGTGAGGATGCCCAGGAGCCACTGAGGCCAGCAGTGGGGACAAAGGCTGGGGCTTGTGGGCTGCGAGGTGTGGCTCTGGGGGCTGTGATATGCCAGGGCACGGGTCACCGTGGGAGCTGTGAGTGGGGGCACGGCCACCTTGGCATCTGAGTGGCATGGTTTTGCTGGCTGTGACATCACAGAGGACAGGTCACACTGGCACCTGTGTCCAGGGGCAGCACTGGGCAGTTGGATTCTAGCAGCCAGTGAGTGCACATGCAGGAGGAATGCTGGGCTGGATGGGGGCTGGGAAGGATGCCGTGGGGGGTTAAACCCAGCATGAGAGCTGGGACCCCCCCTGAGGGACGCTCAGGGAAGGACATTGTTTCCAGGGCTGGGGGAAGAGGGGAGTGGGGCAGGTGAGGCAGGTGCCCAGAGAGACTCTGGTGATACTGGAGATGCAACAGCCCCCTTCTCCCTCCAAGCCAGACCTACTAATGCCCCTTCATCCCACCAGGCCATGTCTCCAACCCTTGCTCTGATCCTGGCCTTGTTAGTCACCCCCAGTGGGGTGAACATAGAAATTGATAAAGATGTGGAAAACCGGATGCGGGAGTATGAGGAACTTCTGCATCAGAAGATGATGCAGCTTCTGCAGGAGATTGAGGAGAACAATTCTGTGATGGAGAGCCTGTTCCTTTCTGCATGGCAGCTGCTGTGGCTGCCTTGGCTTACAGAGGCTGTCCTACTCTCTGTGGCCTTCTGGCTGGTCAGGAGGTGGAAGCAAGGCTCTGCCAGCAGCAGGAGGCCAGAGGGATCTGGCAGCAAGGAGGAGGTCAGCAACCAGGACAAGGTCAGTGAGCTTAAGGAGAAGGTCAAGGGCGCGGACTCTGGTGGCAGCATTTTGGCTGTGCCTGCCCCATCACCAAAGGGCACATCCAGGATGAGGCTGGAGTGGGCTGTCAGCAACCTGATCTAGTTGAGAATGTCCCTGCCTATTGCTGCAGAGGCAGACTGGACAGCCTTAAAGGTCACTCCCAAGGCTAACTATTCTGTGATTCTGCAACAGGGCCTGCCCAGMACAAAGGTGCTGAAGCAGCTGGTGGACGAACTCCTTGGTGTCTGCCGAATGCTCTCCCACAAGAAATTCATGCCGGAGTTGCACCCAGCCACCACGACGGACACCGACTCAGAAGCCTGCAGCCTGCTGGAGGAGTGCAGCACGTACAGCCTGCTGGTCGTCCTGCGGCCACCCCTGGGCTACTCCTTCATCCCGGAGAGCACGAAGTGGCAGCGAGCTGGGCGCATCCGTGTGGTGCTGGAATGCCTGTGCTCCAGGGAGTGGCTGCCGGGGCAGAAGCTGTGCTTTGTGCACACCTCTGGTGGCCAGGTGCCCACAGATCAGGACTGGAACCTGCTGGACACTCTCTGCACAGGCACATACTTGGATGTGGAGAAAGTAACCCGCTGGATCCAGATGTTGGTGATATCAGGCTGGCTGTTTCTGCCCTACTCAAGCCACTGCCAGCTCACAGCTTTGCCCTCCAGAAAGTTGTGCAGCTTCCAGCTGTGCAACACCTCTGGCTTGCATTGCATCATTGAGATGGCTTTGGCTGTGCAGGGAGGAGGCTCAGGTGCCTACATGAGCCTTGAGTAGGCAGCAGCCAGCTCTGCCAGCAGCACCCTGTGGGAAACTGTTGTAGTCAAGAGGGGCACTGCACTCAGAGTCCTTCAATAAAAATTTCAGAAAGCCTCAAGTATCAGCACGATGTTATGTAGAAGTCTTTCATGCGTTTTCTATGTACTAATCCTATGGGCAGCTCCATACAGCTCTGGCTCTTTCTCTCCTTCTTCCTGCAGTTCCAGCTCTCTGCTTCCTTCCTTAGCACGGCTGCCTAACCCTGTCTGTCTCTCCTACAGTGGCTTACCTTATCTGTCTCTCATACAACCTCCTGTCCCTCCTCACACCACAGCCAGCAAACTCCAACTGACTCTCTACCAACTAACTCTTTTATCACACCTATAGCTGTGAGGGCAAGGCTGTTCCCACTCTTTGGTAATAACACAGCTGCAATATATCGGAGGTAGGATTGCCTTTAGCACTATCTGCATCTGTCTTTCCACAGGAAACACTAAAAGTAAAAAGGATTTTTAGGAGCTGAAAAAGCAGGCCTCAAACAGAAAAAGCTGAGAACTGAGAATCTGCTGTAAATGCAAAAGTTCAAAACTAGGAAAGATACAGTAGTATAACAAACAAGGATGTGGGAAACAAAAGCTGAGTTGATAGGTTTGACTTGAATGAATCTTAACACTGCAGAAAATACGTGCCTGACGATAGCAGAAGGTCTTAAGCTTAATAAGGGTGTTGTATATTGTTAATAGAAAAAGATACAAAAGAACATTGTTCAAAGCAGGTGTACGTATGCTATAATTGATTGGTTAGAACAATTGTCTGTAAGCTTTAACAATACGTTATTGGCTGAAAAAGTTTTAAGATGCTTTGTAACGAATTTGCGGCTGCTGTGTGACCTGCTGCCGTCCTTTAGCTATGCAAAATCCTGTAATAAGACTGATGCTTCATTAAAGATTGAGAAGAGTTACCCTGGCAGCCTCGTCCCATTCCTGCCTGCTCCAACACACACCCTGTGGGCCAGAGAGCTGCTGCCTCGTAGACTCACTGCCGAGGTGCCACTGCTGTTGAGGTGACATAATTTTATCCAAAAGGAGTTGCAGAAGGTGAAGTCAACCATTCCTCATGGGACATTTTTTTTTGTGTTCTGTTAGGATTCTTTAGTTCCTTTATTATGTACTCTGAAAAACGTAGACAGATCATAATAATTCCAAAACCTCCCAAGGCAGAGCTGGGAAGGTTAAGATGACTTCAAATATGCAGAAGTTTTTGTTGAGAAGAATTGTACCTCAACAGTTTCCCCACACCACTTCTTTTTCATAAAAAAAATAAAGTTCTTTGACTAGTATTCAGTCTACCATCGAGTCACTTGTGATGAGAATACAGACAAGTCATCAATATTAGTAAATTATCAATACAAGCAATTAATGGTGGCAATTAAAACTTTTGTCGCTTCTCCCACAGCTCCATCTCAACTCTAGAAAGGTTTGTATAAAAAGAGAAGAGAAAATTTGGCCCACTGCAGACCCATTACTAAAAGCAAAGCAAAACCTCTTGAATCCGCCTTAGAGGTGACTGAGCCTAACTGAAAAATGATCACCACATCTTGATTTAAATCCACTGGCAGCTGCCACAGTCCCAGACTCATTCTTTTGATCTTCAGCAGGGAGGTGAGAGTGTTTCTGGAAAAAGAAAACAACACAAACTTCCTGGGCAAAAGCAAGCTGTGTAACTGCATCAACTTGGGATCTTTTGGGTGGGATTCCAACTTCTATTGCGTGAAGTGCTTGCTGCATTGCTCTTGCTGCTTCCCCCAGCATTAATAACTAATACTAAAAACTAGTATTAAAAACTAATATTGCACTAATTGCAAGCATACCTTGGCACCAGCAGTGAACCTTCTCTTTGTCTTCCTTCTGGGTTAAAACAAAAATAAATTTGAAGAGGAATAATCCCTGAAAATTTGTTCTTGTACAGCTCCATGCATCTGCATAGCAGTTCTGACTAACAGAGAGCAATGGCCTACAAACTTTTCCTGAAGCACTTCCACGGCATGGCTGCAGGAGCTTTACCTGCAGCCCTGGGGCGTTGGTAGCCCTTGGCTGAGGATGGGGATTAAAATTATTAGAAATGCCTCAGCTCAAATTAAGTTGCAAATGAGACCATTTTCCAAATTCAATAGTATGATTTTTTTTTTTTAAATGCTAATGATATGAGCGAGAGAGGGGAAAAGGAAGAAATAGGAAAGATAAGTGATAGAGACAGATTCAGTAGAAGTTATCATTACCACTTCATGGATCCCACCGGCATCCCCAGTGATTCTCTCCAGCTGTGCACAAAATAATGATTGGTGGAGTTTCTTTGCCTAAGAGCTCTTGAGAAGCAAATGTTCCACTGGAATCCTCATGGGTGTGGCAATTTTCCATTTTTCTGCTGCATCCTTATAATAAATGATATATTGGAGAGCCAAAGACTTTGCACTGGGCTTCACCCAGCAAAACTTGCTCTTTGCAACAGTGTCCTGGGTTATAGAGTATATTCAATTTTCATCTGCTGAAAAACAGTTGGGGGGTTGTTCCTCTTTATCCCTTGTTTACTCTGGAGGAAGGGGGGCGGGTGCCTTTTGATAACGGCCCAACGGTTAATACCAGGTAGGGCATTGTTCTTATCTTTTTTCATGATGGGCCATTACAACTCCCCAAGCTTCTTATCTTTCTCCATGATGGGCCATTACAACTCAGGCTGTTCTTCTTCCCAAGCTGTTTCCCTTTCCCAACACATACCCACATTCTATCATACCTATTGTGAGATGCTCCACCCAGTGGGAGGAGCCAGCCATTCTTACCTGGATAAAGCTGGAACTCGGGACCAGGGTGGTGTCTTGCTTCATCCGATTACCGGAGGAAGACTGGACCCTTCTCACCACCTCTGGACTCTTTTGGCTACAGGATCATCTCTACCTCAACAGAGCCACATCTGCCACTCCAGGAGGACTCACTTTTGGACTGCTTCCAACATCCTGACCAACAGGCATCAGGTTGTAGCTCTGACCTTGTCAGGGCTTTCCAAAATTGTTGTTTCTTTGTTTGCTGGTGTGGTGGGGTGGTGTTGTTTTTTCTACCACATTTGTATTCTTGATATTCTTAGTAAAGAACTGTTATTCCTATTCCCAAATCTTTGCCTGAGAGCTGTTAATTGCACAAATTATAATTTGGCGGGGGGTGAGGGGTTTACATTCTCTATTCTAAGGGGAACCCCAGTTTCCCTGGCAGATACCTGTCTTTCTAAACCAAGACAAACAGCAACCTACAGTGAGTGGTCAGAGAAATCACAGTTGCCCACATGAAATCTTTTCAATATTATCCTCAGGTGTTGTTAAAAGTCAAAGAGTAAAGAACCAGGACATTTTCAAACATTTAAATTAAGTTAATTATGGATCTTACAAATATACCTTAACAACCATATGAAGAAGTCTTGCTGTCTAAAAGCTGTGAAAGTATTTTTAACATGTTGATGTGACTTCATGTTCATGTTATGGGTAAACTCCGCATATTAATCCGTGCTTGAAAATAAAGTGATATAAAATTGTGGACAATGACTCAAATAAGGATTCCAGGAAAGCAAGGGGACATCCAAGAACAGATAAGCCGTCAGGATAAAAAAATCAGCAAATGAAAGGATGCTGCAACCATGGAGATGAGCCATCAAGTGTTCCTAACGACCGGAAACACCTGTCCCACAAGCCTGATGAGATCAACAACAGCTTCTCGGAAGTCTCATCTGTTCATCAATACCGCCTGGAAAACCAAGTCAGGAGACTCAGAATCCCAAAAGAAGACAGATGAATACCCATATCCAGACGGGTGGACAAAGGAACCCTGCCTCAGGGAAATTAAAAAGTGTAAAGTTGGACTCTTGGTCGTGGGACTTTGTGAACGGAGGGGAGACTGGTGCGCTAGAAGCCTGTCCCATGTTCACCCAGTGTCGATTCCCGGGATAGAACTGACCTTTTTCGTGGTTGTAAACCTTGTTTGTTTTTTTCCGTGTTTGCTGTCACGCAAAAATAAATTTTATTTTTTATTTTTTCAATTTGGCTAATTCATTTATAACATTCACTTTAACTACACAGAGTAAACTGGAAGTCACACTGTGAATAACTCTTTTATTTATGAAACTGGTGGAAAGGATTGAGGGGGATTTTATGGTTTTTAGTGGGTTTCAGTGCAAGGAGAACATAAAGTACTTCACCAATTTAAATTTCTGGTGTTTCAACTGAAAATACACAAAGCAAAAACAATAAACCAAATAATTTGTGATTCAGCCAATATCTATGTCACAATATAATTTTCATTTAGAAAGCATTTAATCTTATTCCAAACAGAGTTAGCAATACCAAACCCCAAAATATCAGTTGTGGCATGAATTTCTTCAGTTATTGTGGGTTATTTTCCCTCCAGATTGTCTGAAGGTAAGGATGGGGAGAGGAAAACAATAGATTTCAGAAAATGTTGGGTTTTTTTTTCAGACCATCTGCTTGGATTAGTAATCTTGATAACATTATGTCACATCCTTCTGCGGTACCATTTACAATGTAATAGTCTTTTGTTCTCTTGAGAAAAAGCATTCACTGGTTAGGTGTTTGTTTCTAGAGTTATACCACATACTCACTAAAGGCTAATATTTCTGTTCTGCTAATGGTCCAGAAGTCTGCAAAAATTTGAATTTTATGACACTCAGGGCTTTCAAATCTGCCGCTTTAGACCTTAAACATTTATATAAGTTTTTCCAATTTTGAGCTCACACTAATACTAAATCAATAAAAATATATCAAATATTCAAAAATTTCTGTAAAACTAATTCACATGAAATCTTCCCCAAGATCATAGGGTGGTTTTATGTGTAACCTGTTTGCTTGAAAAATGTTTCTAAAAAATGCCCAGAAAATTTTTCAGGGGCAGCCACCTGGTTCCATACCAAAGATCTGCAAATAAATACCATTCTGCATCTCAGAAGATGTTTAGTTTATTTTTGGAGTTGCACAAGCAAGATAAAGCTTGATAGGGGATTTGACCAATAATTGTAGACAAAAAAATGGGGAGACATTATATTTAATCCCATATTTGAGAAATCCCTATTGCCAATCCCAATGCCCTATAAGCCCTTCTAACTTCTGAATTCACTAAATACCATATACATTCCTCAAAAAAGATAGCAAAATGTCTTGCTTCTAGTAGAAAAATTGTAAAATAATTAGACATTGATAAATATTTTTATACATTCAGTGACAAAGGTGTGTACTTTCAAAAATCCCAAAATAACAGGTAGTTTGGGGGGTTCTTTCACACAAATTGTTGCAAATGACAGAGGGCTACTGTCCTGGGTTATAGAGTATATTCAATTTCATCTGCTGAAAAACAGTTGGAGGCGGATGCCTTTTGATAATGGCCCAACGGTTAATACCAGGTAGGGCATTGTTCTTATCTTTTTCCATGATGGGCCATTAACACTCTTCCCAACACATACCCACATTCTATCATACCTATTGTGAGATGCTCCACCCAGTGGGAGGAGCCAGCCATTCTTACCTG
>QVAJ01000667.1:58758-95147 GCA_003546035.1 Mixornis gularis | reverse complement strand
CATCCTATCTTCCAAGCGGTCGACACCCGCTCCCAGCTTAGTGTCATCCGCAAATTTACTAATGAAAGATTCAATAGCCTCATCCATGTCGTCAATGAAAATATTGAATAGAGCTGGTCCCAGCACAGACCCCTGAGGGACACCACTGGGGCCTGGCTGCCAGCTGGATACAGCACCATTCACCACTACTCTCTGGGCCCGGCCATCCAGCCAGTTCCTAACCCAGCAAAGAGTGTTCCTGTCCAAGCCGTGGGCTGCCAACTTTTCCAGGAGTATGCTGTGGAGGACAGTGTCAAAAGCTTTGCCGAAGTCCAAATAGACAACATCCACAGCCCTTCCTGCATCCACCAGGCAGGTCACCTGGTCATAAAACACACTGTAATATTTCTAGAATAGCTTACATTTTTGCTTTCTGATCAAGGGATGCCATAGTTTGAGTTTTGCTGTCAAATCAGCTACATTATTCACCAAGAAAGTACTCAAAAATCCTGAGCAGTCTGGGAATTTGTGGAAAAACCATTTTCATTCTATTATAAGATTGATTCAGCATTATGCCTACAAAAGCAGAAGAAGAGAAAAACACAGATGAAATTACCTTACAAGACTAGCTACAAATGGAGAAGCTGTGGAAAGAAAGGAAAATAAAAACTGACAAAACCCCAGCTTTTGGCCTCATTCCTGCACCATCAGGTGTAGCTGAAAAATGTATAGATAATACAAATATAAGAATTAGAAAGAATAACAACACACCACACTACTCATTCTCACAGTATTGGTTAAATGCTTGCAGAAAATTTCACAAGCACAGGGCACATCCCATTAAAGGAATTATCAATTCACTATGAAAGGTACAGATTTCTGATTGTGTCAATTAATCAATTACTTTACATAAGGCCCCACTTTCGCTGATTACACTGCTCAGGGAACAACCCAAGGCAAGGGATGTTTCAGCAAAGTGAAATTTAAGTAACAAGATTACATCACTGTTATGCACATAAAGAAGATGTGATTTACCACTGTGTTTTTGCCAATTTAAATGCAGCGTAAATACCAATACCAATGCAATGGCACATGCTTGCTATAATTGATTACTAAGGGAAAATGGAAAAGAATATTTCATAATTCTACAGGAGTCCTAAGGCATGTGAAACAGGACCTGGATGACATTTCTGACCCCCAAGATAGTCTTTTCACCAAAGAAAATGTTGACATTTCAGAGCAGATCATTCTACTTTTCCCCTTAATGGGATTTCCTAAATCATTTATGTAAAAAACAGAAAGACCATCCAAAACCTAACCAACCCCAAACATCATCAAATATGTCAGGGGATTATTCAACTATTACTCAGTGTACTATCTGGTCTCATTGTGCCATCATTATGCCCTTGCCACATAACTTCCAGATTAACATAGTTGAAACCAAACATTAACAATACTTGACAACAAACCCCAAAATGCCAAGGGCTCCTTTTTTTTGTTAGTTTGGTTTTTGTTAATACCAGCAGAGTTTTTTAACCAAACACTTGACTGCACAGAAATTTGGTCATGAAACACTTTGTAAAAACTAATGAATAAAGGTGATGAAGATGAAGAGTGTTAGAGGAATTTTCTCCGAGCTTGGTGGGGTTTTTTTTCCCTTTATTTTTTCTTTTTTTTTCTTTTTCAAATCATCATAAAACCACAAAGTGTGTAATTGTTTGGGAAAGGAATCACAATGGGAAAAGCAGGTAAGTTAACAAGTTTTTCTCACAATTTTGAGCTTTTATTGTTGTTTTTAATTATTATTATGTTGTTTTAAAAATTAGTGTTTTCCTATGAAAACCAGCAGCTAGCCTCTGATATAGCACATAAAAAAATCAAGATATGAAATAAAAATTTTTACATGAAAACATAAATTAGTAACATTTGTAAATAAAGTCACCAGTTCAAAAATTTTACTTCATTTGTGTTTTTTTTTTTATTTTCCTAATGATATCTACAAGTCATGGGAATACGAAGAGCTATTTAAAACATATTTGTGTATTGGGAGTGGTCTTGTTAGCAAGAGTCTTTCAATAGTTCATTGTCAGTGTTTCATCCCTGTTGTTTATGAATGCATTCTGTTCTTTAGCTTTTCTTTCATAACTTCAAAACAAAACAAAAAAACCCAAAAAAAACCCCAAAAAACCCCCCCCAAAAAAAAGAAAACCCAAAAAAACCCAAAAAAACCCCAACCCAAACACACCCTTTTTTCTTTCTCCCTCTTTAAATAAGTGAACTTTTAGGTTTTGTCCCCAGATTTTCAGAAACCTATGATCAATTTAAACTTTAAACTAACAGTTCTTAATAATAAAGCCAGTCAGGATAATAAGTGTGTTTTTGTGTAGTTGCAAGAATGATTTTTGAATTGTTTGAGGGGAAAATGTCAATCAAGCCCACTGATCAAAAAAATGTGTGCTTAAAATTATTTAATAATTGAATATTTATTCAAATAATAATTTAAATAAGATTTACACTAAATAAAACACTTTATTTAGTATAATCTGTTAATTTAGAACAGTAGATTTAATCATTATTGTTAAAAAAAATTTGGGTCTTTAATCTACAAAAATATGGTTTACCTTTGTCAACCACAGAAGTTGAAAGCTACTGAGGAAACAGAATTTTTAGTCAAAACTTAATTGAAAATAAATAAACCACAGAATGTGAAAAATAAATGAACAAATCTGGTTTACCTTAAATACCAGATCATGATACTTTTCCACTTAAATATCATCACACATATTGACAAACAAGACGTGTTCTCAAGATTTTCCTCTTTATGCTTCTGAAATTTAAAAACTGAGAGGAAATGTTCCAGTGAAAATATGTTATCTATGTTTTGGTTTTCTTAAATCAATATTTCAAAATTAAAATCTATGATAAGCCCAAAACCTTTAGCAGACTGTGTGTGAAACCCACTGGGCTGATTCCTCAGCAGCTTTCAATTTCTGTGGCTGAGGAAGTGATTTGAACTGCCACTGAACATAAAATTCAGGGAAAACTTACCTATGTATTTAG
This sequence comes from Mixornis gularis, assembly GCA_003546035.1. NCBI lineage: Eukaryota > Metazoa > Chordata > Aves > Passeriformes > Timaliidae > Mixornis > Mixornis gularis. Next base: position 92,108 of record QVAJ01000667.1, on the reverse strand, counting down.
TAGTGTTAAAATGAAGCCAAAATGGAGGATGTAACCAGGTGCCCGCACCACAACACTTTCGCACTACCAGAAATATTCCAAGTGGTCACTAACTCGTGGTCTCTCTGGCTTTGCAAGGAATTTTGGTATAACAGCAGCAAACCTGGGACTCATTGTCCTGATCCTACAGCTCTGTGCTGAAGATCATTAAATTGCAGTCATTAAGGAAGGTACATGGCAGAAGAAATAAAGACACAAAAGATCAAAGTGGCACATCCAAAGGTATGAAATCAACCACTGACCAAAGTGAATGGAGCCAGCATGTCCTTGCTCACCAGCCAGGCCACTCTTTAGACATCACAATAATTCTGCCTACAAATGTAGCTAATTTCAGAGGCAAGAGATTAAATGAAACACACCACTGATCTGCCAGCCTCATTTCTATAAGGAGTTTAACATCCTTGGCCTGTCCTGAGTTCAGCAAATACGAAATTGCACAAGGTAGCTTGGAGCATAAGAGAACAGCGAGACGAGCTTTTGCCTCTCCCATATTTCAAACATACCATTAAAGGTTTAATGACTGACATAATTATGATACAGTGCTTGTGAGATTCAACGTCCTTAACCTCCTCTGCCATGTGTAAAATGGAATAACTCTATAGTAACTACTGAAAGAGCTGTACACAGAAATAATTAATACCTATTAGAGGAGTAACACTGAAAATACGTGGACATCAGTAGGTGCTGAGGCTGACTCTGACTGTGTGAGACCCTGCTGCCTTCACAGAAGGGTGGGATGTCCCATCCTGCAGAATTTGCATGTTTTAGGACTGGGATCTCTATAGGATTCCCAGGGGTATCTGCCAGCTCTAGCTGAACACTCACAGATTGGTGCCACTTCCAGAGACTCTGAGATTACCTCTGGTTGCTTTGTCACATTGTAAACTGGTGGTCAAAACCTGCCTCTTCCTCTTTCTTTCAGACATCTGAAAAAACAATTTTTTTTTGGTTTAAACTCTATCAAAAAATGTTATTTTAGTGACCAAAAGGGCTGTTTTCTTCATGGTATTGATGGCACTGTAAGAGGAACTTGGTGGCTGAATTCCCTTACCTGTGACAACTAGAGAGCTCTGAGACAAGGCCCTGCTCTCTGGCACTGCCTCACATCCCCTACCACCTGGAAATTGATAGATGTAACAGAGAAAAAGCCAAGGAGATATCAGCACAAGTACTTTATTTAAATTCTTTCTCAGATATTCTACACAAGTAAATGAAAAAAAAAAAAATAATAAAAGCAAATAAAAAATCCCTGTGCACTTTCTGTTTTCTCAAGCTACTAATCCCAGAGGTGTTCTGTCAGCAGTTCCCAGTGACCATAGACATTTCATGTCTCTGAAGTACAGCTCAGTGACTTTAGGCTGGATGTTCCCAGCTGAATCCTGCTGTTTGCTTAGGAGAACACTGTCCAGCTGAGTCACGTAGAAATCACTTCCAGCAGTCACCCTGGAAACCATGGTTAGAACTGCTGTGTTCTGCCCTGCAGCACCCTCGCTTGGATGCAGGATCGCTTCATTGCTTTCCAACAGCCCTTCCCTCAACAGGASCGCAACAAAAACGTAACAGCAGAGAAACGCAAGTGAGGTTAGTAAACCTGGCCAGCCTTTTTAGAACTCTTGAAAGTAATGTCTCCCAAATGTCAGATGGCAGGAAGGCAGGACCTGTGCAAAGACCACAGGTTTCACCCCAGACAAAAAAAGCTGCTGCCCATTACTGTAGATCCTTAAAATCTTAAAATCAATTGCAATACAATACAGCTTACATTTTGTGAGCCTTAATTAAAATTTCAGTGAAAAGAATCAGTATTACTTGTAGCTTCAGAAGAAAGTAACATAATTTTTTGGAACTGCCTATCTCCTTATGGATAACACAGCTGTATTACCCCATCAGCTGAGCTCAAGAGTAAATGTCCCATTCATAGCCATTGTTGTGGTGTTCATTTTGGGTTTCCAAAGTTCTGTATGTTCTGTTATTTGTTTTACAATGGTTTATTCCTATACCTCTATCCCCAAACCCCCTGTAGTGTTTCCCTGGTAATGGGTGTTGTCAATCACCCTGTAACCCTGCCTAAGAGCCTGGAAAATTCTAGTGGAGATGCTCAGTGATTTGGCAAGTTCTCAGGTTCCCTCCTTCTCTCGTTGTCCTGTTAAGCGTCCCCTGTTCTTGGTCACTCCCCCCCTCCCTCACTGGATTGGTTCTAGGTTCTCCCTTGCTCGGTGTACGCCCCTGGTATTTAACCTGAAACCCGAAGCCCAGACCTCACTCTTCAGGTGGGTCTGTGGGTGGAATAAACCTGGTTGCTACCCACGTGACAGTCCTCCTTCTTCCACACCATTTACCACGTTTCAGCCTGAGGTTCAGACCCCCCAAACCTAAAAGGTACAAAGCTGTACCACTGTATGCGGACCAGTAAGAGCTAGCCGTTTAGCAGCACCGGACACCAGAATAAGCCATGTATGACACACTCATTAATTTGATGGAGCCCTTTCAGACCATGATGATGGGCTTTTTTCTGGAAAAGGCTTAACTGAACCCTGACATCCAGACTCTTAAAATGCTTCACCTCCTTCAGCCTTTCAGTCCACAGGACCAGCCTAGGGTTAATCTAAATAGAACACCCTGAATCTGTGCGATGTGAGTGTCAGCCTGAACGTTTTGTTGTCCAGATCTGCTCCTTTTGCTCTACAGTGCGGGCTAATGTACATACATCTTTTGTTACTTCTGGTCAGCATAATTTTGGCTTGACTTAAGCCATATCCATAATTTCTCAAAACACAGTGTGGAGAGTACCACACTGCCTATAGAAAATCAACAATTACAGATAAATGCCTGTTTATATTGCTTGTCAAGCCTGGAATAGTGGTGTTACAATCAGGCCAAAATTCTCTTGCCCAAAACAGAAGGCTGATTCCCAAAGTTTTTGGTGGAGCTGCCAGCATCAAGCACAGCTGAGAAATGTTTCTGTGCTCACACCAGTATTCCTCTGTCGGCCTTTTATTTCCCTCAGCATTTTTAATGGAAGAGGGTCTTTCTTTGTTCTTTTTCATTTAGGTAAGTCTCTCATAGGGTAAACAGTCATTTGCTTGCTCTGTCTCTGCCAGAGAGGTGGGGAAGAGAATCAATAGGGCAAAAGCATGAGATCCTTATGGGTTCAGATAAAGACCATCTAATAAATGAGATGGGAAAAAAAAAAAAAAAAAAAAGAAAAATTATGCTGAGTCAGTCACCCACCTACCTCCCACCAGCAAACTGGGGCCCTGACAGTCTCCAAGAACTGGCTACTTTGGGAAGAGTTCCTCTCTACCTCCTGCAGTTTTAACTTTGGGAATAGTTCCTCTCTACTTCCTGCAGTTTCACTGCTGAGCATGGTCCTGGATGATACAGAATATTGCTTTGAGTCTCTTTGAGTCCCAGCTGTGGCAAATCCTATCACTTTTCCAAACCCCAACTGCTCCCTGAGAGAGCACAGAGAAGCAAAGGAGGTGTAGATACTGTGCAAAGAGTGTTCAGCAATAATAAATCACCCATATGTTGTCCATGCTCTTTTGGTCCCAAATCTGAAACACAGCCCAATATGTATTGTCAGGAAGAAGTCTCCATCTCAGCCCGGTGCAGTGCAGGAGCATTACTTTTTGTTTTATTTAACAGTCATGGATGGCACAGATGTTCTGAACCAGGTGTTTTTAAATTTTTTCTCAGAATTGTAATGCCTCAGAGACATCTCCCTTTGCACCTTTGATTCACCTTTGCTCCACCTTTGCTCCCTTTGGCTCAGCCATATACAGGCACACTATCAAGTATGGGAAGTCACTCTGAGAATTAGCTGACCCCAAGAGTTTCTGGACACCTGAACTTCCAAGGAAATTCAAAACAAGGTGACAGTAATCACCTGGGGAAAGCAAAATAGCAGAAGCTATTTTGAGGGTAGAAGAGAGCAGCACCCTTCTGGAAGCATTTTATCATGTCATGAATCAAAGCTGAACAGTGTGTTGAACACGGGAATCTGTCAGTAAGAGTAAAGGAAGACACCAGATGTAAAAGAACTCATTATAAAAGATACATGAGATTATCTGTTGTGTTGATGTTAAAATTAGAGCTGGTCTTTAACATTTCATGGAGGACAAAGACATGCACACTTTGGTAACCAAATTCCTGCCCCTGCAGAATAGGCAGAGTCTGATTCTGACATGGAACATCCTTAAGGTGGCACTTAATAATTGTCATAGATGTTCTTGTCACTTGAGACAGCACAAAGTTTTAAGTCTTTTTTTCCCTTCTCCTCTTTTTCATGAGCTACATATAGAGAACAGAGACATTTGTCCAGAAGAAAATTAGAGCATTTTTGTTAGGGCTAAGCCATCAGAAAAGAAGTTCAAAGCCAAAACTACACACTCACACAAGATCTACTCTTCTAAATTCTGTAAAATGTCTGCACAAAACTTGTGAAATCTAGCTTTCTAAATCCTGAGTTACTGAATATCATGTTTGCTTTCATTGGAGATCATAGTGGCCAGACACCTTGGCAGCTATGTAGAGCCCCTCCCTCATTAAAAAAAGGTTGAATCTACTTGTCCCTCTTAATTGTACACAGGTCCAATTAAACCTCACTCCGAGTTCAAAACCTGCTGACTGGCAGTGAGAAGTAAACCAGTAGCACAAATAATGCATAAAGCAGCAACAAGAGGGTTGTGTGAGTTACAGTTAAGCAGATCTCATTGCCTGCCAGGAAAAAAAAATAGAAAAAAGAGGAAGGAGGATATACAACATCCATTACCTTCTCCATCTGTTTTGTGGAGTACACTGAAATTTTCTCCCACAAGATTTTCCAATGCAAAGCTTTTTTCAACCAGATCTAACCAATACTTTTAGAAAAAAAAAAAAAGTTCTTTGGAAAATGTTAGTTAATCTTCTTTACCTGGAAAGCCTGAGTATATTGTGTTGCATGTCATCACAAAAGCAAGCTACAGTCTGATCAAAAAAAAAAAAAAATCTTCGTGGAATAAGTTAGCTGTGTAATTTGAGCTTCTTATTTTTGACTGTAGCTGGAAACTGCTGGCAACAAGTAAAATTCCTTTCTAATGCCGTGTTGGTCCACTTTCCAGGCCATGATACAGCTGTCGTCTTGGCAGATGGTTAATTCACACAACAATGCACAGATGCATCCTAATACAAATATTATTCAGTCACAGATAAATGCCTGGTAAATACTTGAAATTTATTATAAAGTGTTATGTTCTGTTGATAGACCAGCTTTGTTTCATGACTAGTTTGCAGGTGTGATTCAGATCCAGGAATGAAATGGTTGCATGTAAAGCCACACACACATGGGAAAGTGGAACTACTGTCAATATCAAGATATGCTCAAAGCCTTCCATCTGTTACAGGTAATGTAGAACAGAGTTCTGATGAAGATGTTTTTGCACCTTTTAAAACCCTTTGCCAATTCAAAGTTGGATTTTTTTGTCAAGAAAGCTGTAGTTTAAAATCTTAAAGCTTTGGGATCAAATAAATATTAAAGTAAACTGAGTTATTCTAAATTATGTAAATGTCAGTTTAAAAAAGAAAAATATATTACTTTACTTTTTTAAACTGTTTTAGGCACTGGAAATTATTATTTCTTAAAATAAGTAAGGGAATGAAAGTGGAATTTTTGAAACTTTATGTTCTTTTTAAAATCTGAGTTATAGCTGTAGCAAATTTTTAGCAGTAAAAATGTACTCTTTCTCATTCTATGGGTAATTTTTTTTTAAATGAGACTTTGGTAACAAAAAAGAATGCTAATTTTGATGGAGCAGTTGCACACAAGCCCATTTAAAATAGATTATTCCTTTCTTTCTTTTTAATTTTCTAAAGTATGACAAGGCAGTCGAATTACAAATTTAATTATGTGTGCTCAGATTTTTATTGCAAAGCTGTAAATGAGCTTCTTTGTGTGTATCCTTGCATTTCCTTCTCTTTCCAAAGGCTCATTGCAAAAAGATTTAATGCAACTAATGATAAATACTACCCAAGTGTCAACCAGTGAGGTGTTCTCAGTGTCTCTTTCTCTCTATACTAATTAAAGAGCACAAGAAATTTAAGACAGGGATTTAAAAGCAAACAGTGACACCAGCAGAGAGCAGATACAGGAACTTTCACTGCAAACCTGGGCTGATAGATATTAATGCAATAAACTCTGTGCAACATTAAACCATCACTGACGTCCTGTTGCTGCAGAGCAGCGAGTGGGAGCTGTGCTGCAGCACTGGGGCTCACAGAGTCTTTTTAGAAAGCCTACTGGTATCCCCAGCAGGTTTCCTGAAGGAGTCAAACAGAGAGAAGCAGCATCCAGCGACCAGCCAGGTGATCTGGCTCGGTGCACCAGCCAGGAGTCTCGGCAGCAGGCAGGTGTCTGCAGCAGTGACTGATGGTGTCGTCACCCATAACGGGGTCGGGCTGTCCTTGCCACACTCTGGGGACCCTGATTAAAGCATGCCATGTCTGCTTTCCTGTCCAGACCAAGGCTCCCCTTGGGCAGGACAGACAATCCTTCAGGCAGCACTTTTTCCAGCTGTGTGCAGAGATCATTAGCTCGACAGGAAAGGAAACACAGGAGCTGCCTTATCAGATCAGCATTTCAATATGTCCTGCATTGGACCAGTGAAACCAGTGTTTCTCTATAGCCCTGTGCACCTCCCCCCCAGGCCCTTTCCAGAGGCTTTGGGGAAAGGTAACTGAGGCCACCCTGTTGGAATGCAGTGGAGTGAAGTTTCCAGAAGGAAAATGTAGCTGACATATCAACTCCCTGCTTCCTACCAGAAGAATAAAGAACTTACTGTGTTTAGGGTCACAGCTGCTGAGGCAGAAGGGAGTGAGGCTCAAATCTGTTCTGTGATCTGTACCAGAGGGAAGAGGCAGGGGAGGGTGTTCTCTCTGTAGTAACTCTTGCTGGTTCCAGTTGTATGAAATAACAACAATAACAACATCCTCATGAAGCCAAGCACAACGACAAATATTTACAGCACCATGTTCTAAGGCCCAGAATTAAAACTAATGGGAATCCAAACTCCTGCTTTCTGGTGTTTAAACAGCCAGTTTTCCAAGTAGACAGAATTTGTGCCATTTGACTGAGCCTTCTTCAGGAGCTAAAAGTTGGATACTCTGCAAGGGGTCCATCCAGAATTTTGGGTAGCTTTGAAAGGCATGACTCCAGATTGTGCCTTTCCTAGGCACCTGTGGCTAGGAGGCTAGCAAGGTGGTTTCTTGCAGTGGATAGAAAGAAGCAAATGAATTGCAGAAGAAAATAGTTATTTTAATTCAAACTACATATGTAAATCTCTTACCTGAACTGAAAGTTCAGTCCAGTCTAGAGAAAAGGAAAACCTATATTTAACACTAATCAGAATGGGTATGATCCATTCGCTATTCATATCCCCAGAGAAGAAGATACTAATGCAAATAAGCTTTAAAACCATTATTTAGCAAGATTTCTAGCAAGCACAATTTTGCAGTTCATCCCAGCATTAGCAGCAAAGACAGAAGCCAGGCATTGTGATAAAGTCTTAAATCAGGGAGGAAAACAGAACAAACCAGCCCCAAACCTAACAAACCTCTCCATGATTCACTCTTAAGTTACAAAGAAAATTTCATGCCATCTGAAAGCAGTGACAGACACTGAAAGCAGCAACAACACCAAGTGACTGCCAGCATTAACCTTTCCTTGGAATTCTGCTGCCTCTCCCTGCAAGGCCCTGGCAGAGTTTTGCCAATGTTTTCTCTCTCCAACAAAATCACACAATTTTATTCCCTGTAGGAATGTCCTGGAGATGTTTAGAGGGCAAGGGCTGGGTGAGGCTGGGGAGTTGGGGCAAGCATTAAACTCTGACCATTAATCACATCTGGCTGGAGGGGGGTGGGTGGAAAAACTGACCCCAGAATTCTGGAGAATTTAGGAAYGGGCAGGTGGATCTTGCCACCGATAGGGTCCCACAAGAGGTGTGAGACACATGAGAGGAATGCACTGGGTCATCCCAGCTGACTCTCCTCCAGGGAGCCCGTCCAAAAATTCAGTGAATTCCACAGCATTCTTGCTCCCCCTCAATGCCTGTCCACTGTCTCCAGGGAGACAGACCCAATTCTGTCTGGGTTTTTTTGCYAAAATTAGAGAGAAGTCCTGGCTGAGGATACTGGAGAAGTCCAACCCCAGCTCCTGGACAAAAAAAAAAGACAAAACCCAAAAATCCCCCAACTTTAAAGAGCTTTTAAAAACCCATCTGGACCTGGAAAAAATTAAGTTTCTTAACATGCAAGCAAATGAAAGGGTTTTCCTTTAGAAAAATAAGGAGAAGAAAAAAGGAGAGACATAAAAAAGTATTTTTCTGCAAAAAATACTTTTAAAATGCCAGGTAAATAAGGAACGAGAATTTTTCCTTAAAATAAAGATTATAAAAAGTTTTTTCCCTTTAAAAAAATCCCTAAAAACAGAGAGATTAACATCTTTTTAGAAGAAAAAAAGAAACCACACTAAAAGTTATGGTGGTTTGAAGGGTTATTTTTTCCTCCAAAAAGCAGCATTCCATAAGGACTTCATTTTATCTTCCTGGGAAAAAAAGGCCGAAGTGCATGATAAAGATTTTTCTTAGCCTCTCAGTATCAAAAACAAGTCCTCAAAATCCCAAATAAACAGGGATAGTCTATTTTCTTCCTGATAATAAAAAGGGAAAGAAGAGATCTAGAATTAAAAATAATTTAAAAGGACTTTTTTCTTAAAAAAAAATTAAATCAGGGGATGAAAGTTGAAAGTTTGGAAAGGGGCAAAAACCCCGCATAGGGTGAGGAGGGATCCAGAGGTGTATCCAGAACCCCAAAATTATTCAAAAAAAGTCCGCACTGTGCTTAATAGAATACATCTGGAGGGGCCTAAAATCCCCAACGCGTCATTAAATTTCCCTTTCTAAAGAATCCTGGGAGAGCTCAGAGAGATTGGATGGGTGGGAATTTGGCAAATTACATGTTTCTGTATTTTTTGTTTTGATTAAAAAAAGAGCAGGACGAGGCAAAAGCCAGTATTTGAGGGTGTTTGTGCTCATTTTCAGGCTGTGGTTCTTCACTTCATAGAAATCCAGGTGAGAGAATTTTTATTCTGGTGGGATTTTGGTCATTCCTTGGAATACTATCTCTTTAAAATCCTGATTTTTCATGCATTTAAGGAAGTTTTGTGCCTTTAAATGACTTAAAAATTCGCGAAAAATATAAATAATCCTAATTTTATTTAAAAAAGTCCTGAATTTGGGCAAAGAAGGGGAAAAACTTCTTCAATACATTCACACAAATGGCAATAACTGAAGATTTAATTAAATAAAAATTAAATTAAAATTGAAACAAATTTGGAAGATAAAAATAGCATTCATCTGAAAACTCCCTTAAATAACAGGGCAATGCATTTAGAATTAAAAATGAAAATGAAATTAAATAATGTTCACTTAAATAAAATTTTTGATTAAAATTCAGTCATAGTAAATTACAAATTAAAAAATTAAATCAAATTTTAAAATCTTCACAATCAAATTATATTAATACTTTAATATGCACTGTAATTTAATTATAAAGCCAACTTTTCAAATACTTCAATTCTTTTAAAAAATGGTTAAAATACCACACATACACACAGCCCTCCACAAAGAAATCCTGAGAAAAGTCTGTGTTTGGTGTTTTAATGTGAATTTTATTTGCCTCTAGAACTTCATTTTACTGCATCATCTCTTTTGGGGAAGGTTTTTGGTTTGCTTGTTTAGATGTATTTATAGGGGTTTTTTTAAGTTTTCCTGTTTTTTACAGTTATTTTAGGGTCAAGGATGTCACCCTCTAGTGTTTTCTTCCTCCTGATTTTAGGTAAATGCTTGTTTCTGAAAAAGTGTTGTAATTTTCATCCCTGTTGGAAAAATGATTGATCAACTCATTTGCCCTTCTATTTCTTTTCCAGGTTCCATGGTTGACACCAAAACCTCATCTGGAAAAGGTGAATTTTGGAGGCTTTGCCCTAAAAACCCTATATTTCCACCTAAATAAAACTTTCTCCTACCCAGATTATATCATTTTCCCACTACTTTCCCAAAATCCATGTGTAATCCCCATGTAATTCCACTGGGGTCATTCCCTTTCACCCCAGCATCCCCATGAAAACCCAGGAGAAGACACATCTATTTTTAGGTAACCAGGACCATGGGAACCCCAAATTTGCTGGGTTATACCCCCAAATCCATGTAGTTGGGTGGGAATTTGGAAGCAGTTCCCAAAACCTGATTTTCCCTCAGGATCCCTGCTCTATCCTTACGGACCACACCAGGGGGATGAAACCAACCCTAAACACGATGATGGGACATCTGAGGCAATCTCCCTCTCCGTTCCCTTCACCTTCTATGGCAAAACCTACCAAACTGTGTTCGTAGGTCACCCCAAACTCCATATTTTTGAGAATTTCCTCAATTTTTCCATGTTTTTCCTCCATTTCTACTTAATTTTTCCCTGGTGTGTCTCTGTGTGCATGTGTGTCCTCAAAATCAACCCTTCTTGACTTCCTAGTGGGTTTTATCCTTGGACACTGAAACATCTTCAAATAGGTGGGGGATCTTGAGGAGCCCAGTGGTATTGGGTGGTTGGAGGGGTTTGGAGGGTTCTGAGGATGGTGGATGATGGTGTGGTCCTTTGTGGTCATATGGCTGGTGGGTCTAGGGGTAGTTGGTTACTTTTGGGTGATCCCATGTGGGGTGTATCTTGGGGTTGATGGGCATTGTGGGATTACATSGGTGGTGAATTTTAGAAGGGTCCTTGAGGGGTGGGTCTCGGGGGGATTGGTGGGTGTTGTGGGGTCCTGTGGGTGGTGGGTCTCGGAAGGGTCCAGGAAGTGGTTGCTGTTAGGGGGTTCTATGGATCTGATGCTTGGGGAGTCCTGTGGGTTGTGTGTCTTGGGAGGCTGATGGATCTTGAGGGCTTATTTGGGTGTTGGGGGGTCCTGTGGGTGAGGGTTCCTATGGTTGGTTGGTGTTGGGGGAACCTTGTGGACAGTGGGTCTTGGGATGTTGATAAGTGTTGGGGGGTCTCTATGGGTGGTGGTTTTTGGTGTGCTTGTAGGGTCCATCTTGAGAACCCACAACCCAAGTCAAGGTGTTGCACCTACCCTCTCCTGGTGTCACCTCCAGGTGAACAACAATGGAGTGATCTCCTTCGATGGGCCTGTCAGACAATACACCCCCGACCCCTTCCCTCTGGTTGACGGGCACCCTTTTGTGGCTCCGTACTGGGCAGATGTGGATAATGTGCTGGGAGGGGACATCTTCTATCGCCAGACCACCGACCCAGTGCTGCTGGAAGACTTTAGCCAGGACATCACCCAGTACTTCCCCCAAAACCCCTTCACTGCCACCTGGGCCTTGGTGGTCACCTGGGACCATGTGGCCTACTATGGCTCCACCTCTGAAAAGGTGAGGTCCATGGTCCATGGGGCATTAAGGGTACTCATTTGCTCTTGTTGACCCACTTGGTTGCCTTTTTGACCAACCTATCTTCTATCTCCAGAACCCATCCATGACCTTCATGACTCATCTTTGACCTCTGTGACCTTTCTCCATAGGGCAACACCTTCCAGGCTGTTCTGACCACTGACTCCAAGATGTTCTATGTCATCTTCAACTATTGGGACATCCAGTGGACCACGGGAGCAGCGAGTGACGGGGATGCTGAAACGGGACTCGGGGGGACCCCAGCACATGTAGGTGGGGAGGGTGGAGGAGGAGGGGGAGGTTGTCTCACTCCATGTTCTGAGGATGATGGTGATGAAGGTTAGGGATTGGCCCATCTCATTTCCTGGGGATGATGATGATCATGATGAAGGTCCTGGATTGGCCCACAACATTTTTGGGGAGGTCAAGTTGTTCTGGAGATGATAATGATGAAGGTCACAGGTTGGCCCATCCCAACTATTGGAGATGATGGTGATGATGATGATGATGATGATGATGATGATGATGATGAAGACAGGAGGTTGTCCACCCTTCTTCTGGAGATGATGATAGTGATAGTAATGGTCATGCATTGGTCCGTATAATTTTTGGGTGATACCAAATATGTTTGCATCCTAAAATCATTTTTGAGGCCCACTACCACTTTGGATGGGATCAGCCCTCTAGATTCCCCCCACCTCAATTTTCCAGGCAGGATTCAATAGTGGTGATGACACCAACTTCTACAACATTCCCGGATCCCAAACTGATGCCATCATCAACATCACCACCACCTCCAATGTCAAGGTCCCGGGACGCTGGGTCTTTCGGGTGGATGACTTCCAGGTGACACATGTGGATCCTCCCCAGCTGAATAACAACTGCTGGTTGTAAGTTGGAGGAAAAATGGAGGTAAAAATTGGGAATTTTGAGGAAAAGTGGGAATTTGGGGGATAAATTCAGGAGTGAGGGGGGAAAGTGGGAATTTGGGGCAATAATTTGTGACTGTGGGAAGGCCACTATGAATTTAGGGGAAGACAGGATTTGTTGGGGAAAATTAGGAATCTGGGGGGAACAGCAGGAATCTTGGTTGGAATATTGAGAATTTAGGGGCAAATTAGGAACTGGAGAAAATTGGGCATTTGGGGAAAGGTGGGGATTTTATAAGATAATTTGTGAGGAAAATTTGGATTTCTGAGGGGAATATTGGGATTTTTGGGGTGTATTGGGGATTTGGGTGGAAAGTGGCTCTTGCTTCTGGGCTGTTGATATCTCCTCTAGGTGAATTGAGGGGAGTAGGCTGGAGGGACATCACCACTGCCACTGTTATCACCAATGAATTCACTGTGCAGGTCAAGATAATGCCAACCTCTATGAGACTAATAAAATTGCAGCTAAGACATTGCAGTGTCTATGTCTTGGTCATTGTCATGGCACCCATGGTGATGTCATCACACTTATGTCACTATCACCCTCACTGTTCCCACAGTTTCAGGGGATCTAAGGGGTTTGGGGGTGAAATGTGGCAGAATTCATCCAATTTTGCTTTTTTGGGTGTTAATTTCTGGAGTCTTGCCCAATATCAAGTCATGTGGCAACCGTGTGCAAAGCAGACACAACCCACAACAGACAGCTTGGCAAGCATCCCCAAATTGCTGCACCTACAACACACTTCTGCATCACAAGACACACAAAACATACAAGACACAACTTTACACCTTCCCACCCTTGACTCCTACTCACAGAATCACAGGATCATTAGGGCTGGAAGAGAACTCCAAGATCCTCAGATCTAACCTTTGACTGAACACCACATGTCAAGCAGACCACAGCACTGAGTGCCATGTCCAAGTGTTTCTTGAACACTCCAGGGATGGTGATTATACCACTTCCCTGAGCAGACCATTCCAATGCCCATTTACACTTTCTGTGAAGAAATTCCTCCTGATATCCAGCCTGAACCTTCCCTGGAACAGCTTGAGACCATTTCTTCTTGTCCTGCTGTTAGTTGCCTGGGAGAAAAAACTCACTCCCACCTGGCAACAACTCCTTTTCCAGGTAATTGTAGAGTGTGATAAAGCCACTCCTAATCATCCTTTTCCACAGGCTGAGCCCCCTCAAGCTCCCTCAGCCGGTCCTGGTTCTCCAGACCTTTGCCCAGCTCCATTCCCTTCTCTGGACACATTCCAGCCCCTCMAAGTCTTTCTTACCGTGAGGGACCCAAAACTGCCCCCAGGGTTTAAGGTGTGGCTTCAGCAGTGCCAGCACAGAGATGGTCACTGCCCTGCTCCTGGTGCTACACCATGGCTGGGGCAGCCCAGGGGCCATTGGCCTTCTTGGCCCCCTGTAGCACCTGACTCAGGTTTTGCTGGTGTCTTGAGCACCACCAGGGCCTTTAATGAGCAGCTTCCCAACCACTGTGCCCCATCTTGGAGCTGCTGAGGTTGTTGTGACCCAAGGGCAGGACCTGGCACTTCCCCTTGGTACACCTCATGCCATTTGCCTGGGTCTATTGAGCCCATCAATTCCTCAACCCACAAAATGCTTTTTTTTTAAAAAAAAAAATCCCTCCCTCCCCTTTTTTTCCCTTTTCCCTCCTTTTTTTAACCCAAATCATACCCTCTTTTTCTCAAAAAAATATGCTATTCTTGCTCCCTCACCTCTTTGTTATTGTGGAATAATTTAAACCACGTTGAGGAAAAAACCTTTAATATCTGGTAATGTCAATTTTTTACATCAGTTTTAACAAAACCCCCTTGTTTTTCTCTCTGTTTTCACCTTTTCTGGCCAAAAATTATCTCACATCATTGGGTGGGGTTGTCCCCTGGGGGTGCCCTGGATTAGTCATTTTCTTTCCCCCTTTTCTGCCAAAATTAAAAAATAATTGAGGGAGGAGCCAGATTTGCTGTCCTGGGATAGTGTTTTCTTCACAGGTTTGGGGATAAAACTGAGCTCTTTGGGGATACGGAGCTAAGCTGGGGATCAAACGGAGCCAAAGGCAGGTAAGGGCAAATGTAGATCTAATAACTGATAATTTTTCCTAAAGTGGGAAGTTCACCTGAAAACCCCTGCAGCTCCCCCCTTCCTGCAACCCCACCCCCCACCCCTCCCCCTGCCACCGCAGCCCTGGGTCTGGTCCTGGGAGCAGTGGGATTGGAATGTTTATGACAGGATTTGGGAGAGAAAAGGGCAGGATAGAGGGATGGAAGGAAACAAGAGAGGGGAAAAAGGAAGGAAAGGAAGAAGAGAGGAAAAATGGAAAAAGGAGGAAAGGAAAAAGGGGAAGGAAAGGGAAATTGGGAAAGAAGAGAGGAAAAGAAAAAAAGGGGAACAAGTGGGATATGAGGGAAAGGGGAAAAAGGGACAAAAAAGAAAAAAGAGAAGAAAATGAAAACTAGGGAAAGAAGGGAGAAAAGTAGGGGAAAAGGTGGGGAAGGGGAAAAAGCAGAAAAAAAAGGGAAAGAGTGAGGCAAGGGAGCCAGGGGTACAAAAAGTAAACCAGGGAGCAAGAAAAGAAAAATGAAGGAAGTGGAGTAAAAAAAGGAAAGAGAAGGAGGAAAGGATAAAAGGGTAAAGAAAGGATAAAAGGACAAGGAAATTTAAAAAGTGGAGGAAAGGAGTAAAAAGGGGGAAAAGGGATAGAAAAGAGAAAAAGTTGAAGAAATGGAAAAGCCCAAAGGGGATGTGGATGGAAAAATGGGATTCAGGAAAAGAGGAGAAAATGGAAAAGTGAAGCAAAAGAAAGAATGGGGAAAATAAGGGAAAAAGAGGAAAAAAAAAAAAAAAAAAAAAAAAAAAGAAATAGTAAGAGGAAAGAAGAAAAGGGAGGAAAAGAGGGGAAAAAAAAGAGGAAAAGGGAAAGGAGATTAAAAGGTACTTTGGATGGTGGGGGAAGGCATGTGGAAGTGCCACCCCAAAAGCCAATTTTGGCACCAGGTACAAGAAAATTCACATTTTTGAGTAAATGCAGTTAAAATAGTGAATTTGAGGATAGCTTGAATGAGAAAAACAGATTTTGGGGACAAATTTAGTAAAACATTGAATTTTGGGTGAGTACAAGGCTGAAACACACAGATTTTGGGGATTTGTGTGAGTTTTATGTGAAGAAATGGTGAAATTTGGGAAAATTCTGTTGAGGATTCAAAACATGTGAGAATTTGACTGTTTTTTTACCTTTTTCACCCAGAACATCATGGAGGGCAGCTTGGGAAAACCAGATGTCCTGAGATGGTTCTGGATTGTTATGCTCTGGGGTAAGTTGAAAACGGGTGGGGAAATGCCTCAGAAGCTGTAAAATTCCCCTGAAATCATGAATTTCCTCAAAATAAGGGTTTTCCAGCCCAGAAGTAGGATTTCCCAGCCCAAAAGCTCCATCTTTTGCCCAGGGAATTAATTGGGATTTCATCAAATTCATGATTGTTCAAATGGTTTGTTCCTGTGAATGGTGATCCAACAGATTAATCTAATTAACTAAATATTTGTTCAGAGTTCACTCTCCCAACTGGAGAATGAGTGTATGAAAAATTAATCAAATCAATGATCAAATTAATACTCCATCAAATCAATGATCTAAGAAATTATTAGTTCATAAAATCAATCAAGTCCATCAAATCTGTAATCCATTAAAGCAATAATCCATCAGATCAATGTTAATTTATTTTTTTCTCCAAAATATTATCCCATCAAATAATATTGAGTCCATAAACTCGATAAACTGTCAAATCAGAATCAATGACTCATGAAATTAACGCTTCATCAAACCAACAGTCTGTCCAATAAAAAGTCCATCAATCAATTAATCCATTGACTCAAAAGTCCATTGGCTCAATAATCTATTGAATCAATAATCCATTAAATCAATGATCCATTAGATGAATGGTCTAGCAAATGAAATCAAAGGTCTATCAGACTGGAAGTCCATCAAGCCAATAATTTATCTAATCATTAACCCATTAAATTAATAATATATTAATCAATAATGCATCAAATTGATCAAATTATCAAATCAGTAGTCCACCAAATCAATAATCCAGAAATCAGTGATCCACGAAATCAACTGTTCATCAAATCAATCAAATCTCCATCAAATCAATAATCCATCAAATTAATAGTCCATCAAGTCAATAATCTATCAAATTACCCATCCCTCTTCTTCCTCCTCCCAGATCTCCTCCATGCTCCCAGAATCACCTCTGAGATGTCACCACCTCACCTGGGTGACGAGTTCCTGGTGGCCTTCCTGCAGAATGGTGACCAGCGCACTCTTCGCAGCAACTTTCGCCTCCTCCTCCTCACTGGCCCCTCCCCATCCACCACTGCCACCATCTCCATGAAGAGACCTGGATTACGGATGACGGTGCAGGCAGCTGCCAACCAACCAGTCCTGGTGAAGATCCCACCCCAAGCCGAGATGGTGGGAAGCCAAATTTTTGAAAACGCTGTGGTGGTGAAGACCACTGCTGCTGTCACTGCTGTGATGGTCAACGACAAACCCATGGCAGCTGACTCTGCTGTCATTATTCCGGTCCACAGGTGGGGGACAGAATACCATGTGGTCACCCCCAACCCCGGCCCCACCCGCAATGCCCAATTTGTGGTGGCTGCCTGGGATCAACCCACCGCAGTCAACATTCACCTCAATGCTGATGTCACCTTTGGTGGACAGTTGCACCGACGTGGCTCCACCCTTACCATCCCACTGGAGCCGTTCCAAGCAGCACAGATCCAGAGTGTGGCCGATCTTTCTGGAACACAGGTGGTGGCACAGAGACTGGTGGCTGTCTTCAGTGGTCACACCTGTGTGGGCAAGTTGAGCCGCTGCGATCATGTGGTGGAACAGCTCCACCCTATAGCCCAGTGGGGAAAATCCTTCCTTGTGCCACCAGTGCCCTTCCAGGGACAATCCAACCTCATCTATATCACTGCTGCCCAACCAACACGTGTCACGGGTCATGGTGAAGTCACTAAGACCACACGAGAGATACAACCTAATCACTCGCTGCTCTATGGCACCCAAACCCCACAAGGCTTGTTCCTCACTTCCGAAGCAGGTGTCCAGGTTTTTCTGTTGGGCAGTGGTGAGAATAGCGGTGCAGTGACCTTTGAGCCGTTTTTCGTCAGCATTCCGGACGTAACTGGTTACTGCAACTCCTATAGTGTTGTTGCACTGGAGGGATATGACAACCGCATCCTGCTGGTAGCCAAGACGGCAGAAACTTCTGGAATACTGCTGAACCAGAGGCCGTTAGGGAGTGTGGCATGGGAGCCAATCCCTGGGACAGAATATTCATGGGTTGGGATAAATTTGGGAAGCGGATTTGGAATTCATCGTGTGGAGCATGAGACAGCAGCATTTGGGGTGTGGAATGTCGGGATGGGGCAGGGGAAGCGCTATGGAGCAGAAGGAGCTTGCGACAGTGGTGAGTGAAAGTGGACTTTGTTATCAATAAATGATCTAGAATTATATAGGTATCAAGAACAGATATGTATACTAATTATTTTTAATTATATGTAATCGTGCAAATGACAAAAATCAATTAAACAAAAGTAATACTGTTGCATAACAATATTATTGTATTAAAATAATCTATAACATTATATGATAATATATTATTATAATAGTAACATTTAAAAAAAATACTAATACAGACATGTATACTAGTATAAACACATAGGAAAAATGGTAAAAAAACCTAAATGTAATATACTAAATAAATGAATAAGAATCAGTGGAGAAATACATAAATAATACATAAAAATCACTATCTATAAACATAAGCATATAATAAATGGTAAATATCTAAGTGTAAGAGACAAATATAATATCTATATGAGATAATATGTCTGTGATAAATTTATATTTATACATTATTTAGAAACATATACTTTTATTATATCTTTAACAATTCTGTATGATGCAAATACATAAGCAATATGTGGATAAATAATATCTAAACAAACATAGAGATGATATATAAATATTTATAAATAATATAGAAATACATATAATTACAAATCAGATATAAAACCATGCAAAATATATAAATATATATATATACTTAGACATATCACTGATATAATCAATTATAGTATTTAATTCTCTGTCACTAATAAACCCGCAGACCCCTGCCGGCAGGTGCAGTGCCGCCCTAAGGAGAGCTGTCACCTGGACAAGGGCACGACCACCTGCCGCCATGACTACCTGGGCACCTGCACAGGCTCCCCATCCCTGCAGTACCACACCTTTGATGGGGCCTCTGTGTCCTCTCGTGGTGGCTGCAGGTACACCCTGGCCAAGTACTGCGGGGCTGACCCCACCCTGGAGCCATTCACTGTGGAAGAGCTGCGGAGCCAGGATCACTCCAAGACGCCATTGGCCAATGTCTATGTCTACACCTACAATGTCTCCATCCATGCCGGTGAGGACAAGGCCATCCAGGTTAGTTTCTCCAGGTGTCAGATTCATCTGACATATATGGTTCTACATAAAACCATTTGTTCCAAGTGGATTAAAATTTCTGGGTGAGTTTGACCTTCAGAAAGCAAGGAAAAATATCAAGAAAATTGTGAGATGATAAATCATTGCAATATTGATGTTGACCTTAAAAAATAACTAGAACCACCACTCCTGTGGAATTTAGGGCATTTTTTCCATTCCTAATCAATTTTCCAGGTGAAATGTATTTTTTTCCAATCCTGGTCTCCATACAAACAAGATTAGCTCAGAAGATGTAGAAAATGGCTCAGACTCGGGAAGATTAGCTCAGAAGATGTAGAAAATGGTTCAGACTCGGAGTTTGAGCTTTTCTTGGTGTGAATCTCCAGGAAGAAGGGCAAAATTTCTAATTTATAATGAAAATTGGTTATTCATAAAATCATTTCTCCCTCTGTTTGTACTTCTGTGCTTTTTGTGAGATTGGGAACCACCTGCTGAGGTTTAACCCTCCTTCTCATCTTCCTGCCCCACAAGGTTAACAACAAACCCACCAACTTTCCAGCCACCCTGGAAGAGGGAAAAGTACAGATTTTCCAAAATGAGGGTCGGACTATCCTCCAGACAGATTTTGGGCTGCAGGTGACCTATGATGAGGACCAGGTTATCATGGTGGCAGTGCCCAGCAACTATTTTGGGGCCATCTGTGGCCTCTGTGGCAACTTCAATGAGGATACAGACGATGAAGTCATGGTTCCCAACGGTATTACTGGTGAAGGTGGTGAGAATTGGGCAGAGAGCTGGAGAGATCCCTCATGCCAGGAAGATTGTGGAGACCAGGAGATTGCACAGGGAACGGAGGGGTGTGGTGAGTTCATGTGGGGGGCTGTGAGAATCTTGGGGAAGGGAGAAGAGGATCCATGTGAGACCTTAGCTGTGAGTATTAGTCTAGAGAAATGGTTGTAGGCATCAACATAATCAATGTGTCTTTTCACTTCAAAACATCCCAAAATCCACCTATCCACCTAATCTGACCCCAGGTGTCCAAAACACATGGAATTATACCAGCAATTTCCTGAAGGCTATCCCTGCTTGATGTCTCATGGACTCCACAATCCTTGTAGGCATCAACAAAACCAGTGGGAAAGGAATGAACCCCAAAATCTACCTGGTCTCACTCCAGCTGCCCAAAAACTAGACAACTGTGCTGAGATTTTCCCTGAGGGTTGTCCCTGTGGAGTGTATCCTGAGCTCTAGTTTAGGTGTTAATGTAACCAACACCTCCATTGCAGGGAAAGCTTGCATTGATTGGTTCTCTCTAAAATACCCTTAAGCCCTCCTGATTTGACTTCAGGTGTCCACAACACATGGAATTCCACTGGGCCTTTTCTGAGGACCATCCCTGTAAGATGTCTCACAGACTCTTAAATCCCTTGTAGGCATCAAGGTAACCAACAACCCCAGCACCACTGTCTCTGCTTGTTTCCACAACAATCACTCCTACAAGCTCCATGAGGAATTTTGGGAAGATGGGAGCTGCCAGAAGCGGTGCCGGTGTGATGGTTCAGGGGCAGTGACTTGTAAGCCAGGGGGATGTAGAACCCATGAGAAGTGTGTCACAGTTAATGGCATCACCAGGTGTACACCCAACAAGCACTACATTTGCATCGGGACGGGTGACCCGCACTACACTACCTTTGATGGAGTGAGGTTTGACTTCCAAGGCTCCTGCATCTACCAGTTTGCTGCCCTCTGCACCCCTAAGCCTACTCTGGTCCCTTTCAACGTCACCGTGGAAAACAACCACCGTGGCAGCCGCGCCGTGTCCTTCACCAAGACCGTCAACCTGGAGGTCTATGGGAGTGTCATCAGCATGAGCCAGGAGCACCCACGCAAGGTCAAGGTGGGCAACCACTCCAGAAATTCTTTTCACCCCCAAATTCCCTCAAAAATTCTTTTCATTCCCAAATTCTCTCATATTYCACTTTTTTCCATTCTAATTAACTTTGTCCCCCCAAAGTCTTCTTTTTTTCCCCCAAAGTACACTTTTTTAATGCCAAATTCTCCATTTTCCCCCAGATTACCCCCTTTTTTCACCCAAATCCCCCTTGTAATCCCTCAAATCCTCTTTATCTCCCCAAGCACCTTTTTTTCACTAAGTATCCCTTTTCACCCCTGGACTCCCCCCTTTTCCTTCAAATTGCTCTTCATTTCCCCCAAAATTCCCCTTTTCCCAAAAAAAATCCCCAATTTGCCCTCAGAATTGTTCTTTTTCCCTGCAAAATCCCCTTTTCATCAAAAAAAATCATTTTCTCCCCTAAAGTGCCTCTCTTTGTCTGCAAAGTCTCCTCTTTTTCCACCTAAGTACCATTCTTTTCACTCAAATCCTCCTTTTATCTCAAATACTACTTTTTCCCCCCAAATCACCTCTTTCCCCTAAAAATACTATTTTCCCAATCCTTCTAGTTGCCCCAAATCACCTATTTTCCCTGAAATTCCATTTTCTCTCCCATGCTTTCACTTTTTTCCCAACAAATCCTCCTTTCCCCTCTAAATCCAACTTTTTGTCACAAATTCCTATTTTCTGCCTAATTCCTAATTTTCCCCAATTTTTCTCCAGATTATATTATATACTCTATTAAAGCCAAATTAAAATATAAAAATAATTCAAATAAAAATACAAAAAAGTAAATAATAATAAAAACCATAAAAATAAAAATTAAAGGCAATAAAAAGTCAATAAGAAGAAATAAATGTAAAAAGAAAAGAATAATTAAAAATATAAGATAAAATAAAAATATAATATAAATAAAAATAYAATAACAAAATAAAATAAAGCTACCAAACTATGATTTCAAACCTCTTCTCTCCTGTCTCCATCCTTTATCTTCCTCCCCTTCCTGCAGGTGGATGGTGCCTTTGTGTCCCTTCCCTTCACCCACTCCCACTTTTCCGTGTTCTACCGTGGCGTCCATGGCTTTGTCACCACCGACTTTGGTGTCACTGTCACCTTTGACTGGTACAGCTACGCCCGTGTCATCATCCCCAACACCTACGCCGGCGCCGTCTGCGGCCTCTGTGGCAATGCCAATGGTGACCCTGATGATGACTTTGTCACCCCTGGTGGCCACCGCGCCTCTGATGAGACCCAGCTGGGTGACAGCTGGAAAGTGGGGGACGTCCCCGGGTGCTCAGCTGGTTGTGGTTCAGAGTGCCCAGTATGTGATGCAGTGAAGGTGCAGCCATACCGTGGGGACAGGTACTGTGGCGTGATCACCCGAGCAGGGGGACCCTTCCGGGACTGTCACCGTGTCATCAACCCGGAGCCATTCCTGCAGGACTGTGCTTTTGATGCCTGTCACTACAAGGGACACCGTGACACTGTGTGTCAGGGTATCTCTGCCTATGTCACCGCATGCCAGAGTCATGGGGTGGTTGTGGAGATGTGGAGGACGGCAGAGTTCTGCGGTAAGTGTGGGTGGGATAGGGGTGCATGGGACCCTCTTCCCCCTCCCCTCCTTTCCCTAAATCCCCTCCATCCCTCCCTCCCTCCCTGTCCCTGTCCCTGTCCCTGTCCCTGTCCCTGTCCCTCCCTCCTTTCTTCTTTCCTTCCTTGAGGGACTCCCCTTCCCTTTGGATATTCCCCTCACTCCCTATTTTCTTCTTTTTTCCCCCCAGCTCTTACCTGCCCCCCTCACTCCCATTATGAGCTCTGTGGGAGCCCCTGCCAGCCCACCTGCCACACCTCCTCCACCCCCAACTCCTGTCCCGTAACTCCCTGCTCCGAGGGCTGTTTCTGCGACACTGGTTATGTCCTCAGTGGCTCTGACTGTGTCCCCCACTCTGAGTGTGGCTGTGAGTACCTTGGTCGCTACTACCAAAAGGACATCGAGTTTTACCCTTCATGCCGGGAACGCTGCCGCTGCAGCACCAATGGCACAGTGACCTGCCAGGAGGCATTCTGTGGTGCCCACGAGGAGTGCCGGGTGGAAGATGGAGTGTTGGGATGTCACCCCACTGGTTATGGCCGGTTGGTTGTGTCAGGAGACCCCCACTATGTCACATTTGACGGACGCACCTTCAATATCCCGGGATCCTGCACTTACATCCTGGCACGGGTGTGTGAGCCAGCACAGCAGTTGGTCAACTTCACAGTGTTGGTGGAGCATGAGGCAGGCAGTCATGGTGACCCAGTGCTGATGAAGAGGGTGATGGTATCCATCCATGGGTACACTGTCACCATGGAGCGGGGACGGAGATGGGAAGTGATGGTAAGTCTGGAGACCCCCATAGTGATGCAGTGATGATGAAGAGGGTGGTGGTGTCCATCCATGGGTACAACGTTAAATGTGGAGAGGATCTAGTGATTCCCATGGTGATGACATGATTGTCAGGAGGATATTTCCCTTCATAGCTACACTGTCACTGTGGACTGGGATCTAGTGACTCTATTCCAAGTGTCAGATGTCAATGTATCCCCATTCCAGGTGGACTGGGAGCGCTACACGCTCCCACTAGTGACAGAGGACAAGAACCTCCGCATTGGCCAAGAGGGGAGTAACATTGTCCTCCACACTGCTGCGAGAGTCCGCATCCTCTACAATACAGCCACCTTCCTCCTCATCACTGTCCCCGACGTCTACCGTGGCCRGCTGTGTGGCTTGGGTGGTGACTATGATGGGGATCCCAGTGATGACTTCCGGCTGCCCAGTGGGGCACTGGCAAGAACCACCCAGGAATTTGTCACCTCCTGGAAGGTTCCAGAGAAGGACAGAGCATGCAGTGATGGCTGTGATGATGGCGTGTGCAGCAAGTGTGATGTTGTCAATGAGGCAATGTATGACAGGAATGGATCATGTGGGATCATCCATGACGCGGAAGGGCCATTCCAGGCATGCCACCCACGCATCAGCCCCGTGGAATATTTCAACCACTGCATCCATGATGTCTGTGCTGCCCGTGGGGACCATGCCGCCTTGTGCCATGCACTGCAAGCATACACCATCGCTTGCCAAGCCGCTGGCGCTACCGTCAGAGCATGGAGGACAAAGGAGTTCTGCCGTAAGTCAGGAAAACTTTTGCCACTCCAGATCCTCTTTTCCTCAAAAGCTACATTTTCTCCTGGGGTTGGGGGAAAAAATTGGGAAAAAAAAAATCCCTAAAATTTTGGAAAAATAGTTATGGAAAGGATTTCCCCCACCAGGGGAAAATTTTCCTCTTTTTGGAAAATGTTGGCTCAAATTTTGAAAAAGTTCCCCTGCATTTCAGAAACATCTTCACATTTTGCAAAAATTCCTTTAAGTTTTAGAAAATATCCTCCAATATTTAAAAAAACTTAAAAAAATGAAAAAATTTCAAATTTCACAAGAGCCTTCTATTTTTGAAAGAATTCACTGAGATTTTAGAAAAATTCCCTTCTTTTTTTTTTAAAAAATCTTCCCATTATGAAAAAAAAATCCTCTAAAATTTGGAAGTTGTCTCTTAATTTTGATTAAAACCTTTCAGTTGTGAAAAAGTTTTCAAAATCTGAAAAATTTGTTCACCATTTATAAAAATAATCAAATTTTGAAAAATCCCCTCCAATTTTGAACTTCTTTCCTCTAATTCAGAAAAAAAACCCTTTCAGTTTGGAAAAAAATATTTTGCAGAGAACTTCCGATTTTGCTAAAACCCTTCCAATTTTGGAAAAAAGTTCAAATTTCCTGAAGAAAAAGTACTAAATTTTTAAAGAAACTGCCCATTTAAGTAAAATGAATAAAATTTTACTGAAGACACTCCAGTATGGAGGAATAATAGGTTCGGAATGAATTTAAAAAAAAGAAACCAAATTTTGATGAGAAAAACCCCTCAGTTTTGATGAAAATGCCCAAATTAGGAAAAAACCTCACATTTTTAAAAAGACTCCTTCAAATTAAAAAACACAACCTTTTTTTTTCCTGAAAACCTTCAAATTTTGACCAAAACCCTGCACAATTTTGAAATTGTCCCAACAATGGTGTTTTTTCCCTTTTTCCTCAGCCCTGTCCTGCCCTCCAAACAGCCATTACGAGCTCTGCACTCGCACCTGTGATCTCACCTGTGCTGCCCTCATGGGCCCCTCCCCCTGCACCTGGGGGTGCTTTGAGGGGTGTCAGTGTGATGAGGGGTTCGTCTTTGATGGGGACTCCTGTGTGTCACCTGAATACTGTGGCTGCCTCCACATGGGACGCTACCTCAAGGTCAGGTGACAGGGCAGGTGACACCCAAGGCTGGGGACTTGTGGAGTTGGTTTTCTGGGAATCAGGTTGGGGGTTRAGCTGCCCCATCTAGAAAGTTCCAAAGGGTCTGGGGGCGGGGAAGGACAATTAACAGCAAAAAGGACAATTGGTGGGGGAAAATAAAGGACAATTAGTGAGGGAGTACCCAGGAAAAATGAATTAATAATTAATGAGAAAAAAGGAACAATTAATGGTGAAAAAGGATGTCAAAAATTTGTGATTAGCAGGGAAAAAGTTACCATTAACTAGCTGAGCTGTTCAAAGTCCCCCAAATCCACCTGAATTTCTTGCTTTATAGGATTTCTCTTCTTGGAGTTTGGGAAATTCCCCCAAAGTTCAGGAGGTTGTGCTTAACCTGTGAGATTTCCTCTTCCAGGCAGGTGAGACTGTCACCTTCAACAACTGCTCCAAGGAATGCCACTGTCACCCATCACGGGGACTGGTGTGCCAGGACACACAATGTTCCCAGGACCAGGTATGCATCACCCGTGACGGGGCACAGGTGTGTGCCAGAAGGGAAGGCCACTGCCAGATCAAGCCTGGAGCCACCTTGACCACCTTCGATGGTGTTGCTGGGCCCCTGTTGGCCAGTGGCACCTACAAGGTATCAGCTGTCTGTGATGAAGAGGCACCGGATTGGTTCAAGGTGGTGATGGAGGTCAGCGACTGTCATGACATGAATGTCCCCGCAGCCACGGCTGCCATCATCTTTGTCCGTGAGGGTGTTGTAAGCATCAATGGCAACATGGAGGTGTGGGTGAGTGGAGCAGGTGAGGGGGTTTGGGGTGGTTTGGGTCAATCTAGAAAGATTCTGGGCAAAAATCTCTTTAAATTTTGCCTGGTAGTGAGCTACTTTGTCTGATGTGGAGTGATTTTGCCCAATAATGAGCCATTTTCACAAAAAGAGTGATATTGGCTCTCGCCAAGCTAGAGCCCTTTGCCCGAGAACAAACCAGTTTTCTCTCATGTTTTTTATAATTTTCTGATATTTTCTCAGGTCAATGGCCTCTTCACCCGGCCCCCCACCACCATCTCTGACTCCCTCTTTGTGGCATCGTCCCCTGAAAATGTCACCATCACCCATAGCTCTGGGATGTCCATCACCATCACCCAAGATGGGAAGGCGACCATCACTGTGACCACAGGCCTGGCCTCCCGTCTCTGTGCCCCCTGTGGGAATTTCAATGGAAACCCCAGAGATGACCTGAAACTTCCAGATGGACGCGATGCCCGAAGTGTTGGAGAAGTGGTCGACATGTGGAAATCCCGGGATTTTGCTGGATGGTAAGTAATTCCTAATTTATTTACCCCAAAATCCAAGGAAATTATGTTTTCCTACTCAGAAATTGGGCAATCATGTCAGTGGGGGAGGGGCTGGGCAGATCCTGGAAGGAATTTTCCAGTTTCTTTGGTTTCATCCGCAGCGACTGAGGCAGGATCCTGTGGGAACGATCTGGGTAAGCAACTGCTTTGCCAAGAAATGAGCTATCTAGCATTATAGGGGGCCTTTTTTTGCCCATTAATGAGATATTTTTCCCAACGAGCAATTTTGCATAGTAAATACCATTCCCCCCCCCAAATTAGCTGCTTTCCCCAAATCAGACCCATTTGGGTCTGATCAAATCAGATCAAATCAGCATTTTACACARAATGCTGACCCACTTTTGCATAAAAAGACCCATCATTTGCATATTAATAATCCATTTTGCATAATGCATCCCAATTTTTGCCAAAACTGACCCATTTCTGCCTAAAATGATGCATTTCTTTCTCTTCCAGCCACATTTCCCGCCAGACCCGTCAGGAAGTTGATGCTCCCATCTATCCCATCCTATAGGTGGATCACCTCAAATCCCCCAAATTTAGGAAAATTCTGGATTTTGCCTCAAATCCATGAAATTTTCCTGGATTTTTCTCAAATAGATTTTGAGTGGATCCTAATGCGCTGATATCCCACCCACCCTCTCAAACTCAGAAATATATCAAATTCAGGTCAAAAAGATATAAATCCTTATGTTCTTTCCCATATAAAAATGATATTGCCAAGAGCTGGTTTTAATACAGCAGTCAATAAATGCTTCTAAAGGCTTTTTGGGGGTGTGAATTTGAGATTTATTTGCTAAGTTGGAAAACTGGGGGGTCATCATCCCAGTGGGTAGGGATATTTTATGTCTAAATGTGGGTTCAATGTGACTCCCAACTGTGGGGTACTGGGACCCTTATGTGGGGCATTACAGCCCCAAAGTATGTGGCATTCTGACCCCAATGTCCAGGACACTGTGACCCCTAAATGTGTAGCACCATGGCCCCCAACACAACCCCAAATGTGGGGCATTTTGACTGCAAGTTGTGGCACCATGTGACCTAAAACTCACTGTAACCCCTAAGTGTGGTATGTATGATCCCATAGTGTGATGCAATGTTACTTTAAAGAGTGGGCCACTATGATCACAAACTGTGGAGCAATTTGACTCTAAATCATGTGGTATGTCCAAAATGTGGGGTACTATGACCCACAAGTCCGGGGAAAAGTGCTGCCTATGCATGAATCATTGTAACCCCAAAGAGTAAAACACTGTGACACCCAAGTGTGGGGCAATGTGATCCCTGAGTGTGAAGAGTTTTTGCCCCAATATGCAGACATTGTGACCCCAAAATATGGGGCACTGTGACCCCCAGGTCTTAGATATTGAGACCCCCATATGCAAGTCACTGTGCCCCCAAAGCGTGGCACACTGTGACTCCCCCAAGTGTGAGGTGTCTTGACAGCAGAGTGTGGAACAGTGACCCAAGAGCATGTGGCACTGAAACCCCTAAGAGTGGGGCACTGTTAACCAAAGCATAGGGCACTCTGACCCTGAAGTACAGGGTATTCTGACCCCAAAATATGTGGTGTTCTGCCCCTAAAATGTGAGGCATTGTAGCCTTTAAGAGTGTGGCATTGTGATCTCCAAGTGAGGGACATTGCAACTCCAAAGACTGTGGCAATGTGGTCCCCAATTGTAGGGCATTTTGACTTCCAAGTGTGAGGTACTGTGGCTCCAAAATGTGGCATGATGTGACAACAAATTTGGGGTGCCGATATCCATAAATGTGGGACACTGTGACCCCCATGTGGGGAGTACTTTAACCCCAAAGTGTAGGATGTCATGGCCCCTAAGTGTGGTGCATTTTGGCCCCCAATTTTGGCACGTTTTGACCCCAAAATGGGGAGAAACATGACCCCAACATTTGGGACAATGAGACCCAAAAGTGTGGGACAATATGACCCCCAATTTTGAGGTGTTGTAACTCCAAATTTCAGGGCATTGTGACCCCAGTCTTTGGGGCGCTATGCCCCACACTGAGCCCCTCCCTCCTCAGTCTCTCCCCCTCCATGATGAATTGCCTCTCTCTTCCTCCCCATGTTTTTCCCTGTTTTTGCCCCATTCCCACTTGGATTCTTGACCACTCAGACTGGGTGGAAGAGACTCCCAGTTCTTTTTCATTCACCTCCATACAAGCAGGATATCCAGTGTCTCTCACCTTGTCTTGGGAAGTCCCCAGATCTCTGCGTTCTCACCTTAAAATAACAACAAAACCTTGGCAGTGGGATACAAAATTCCCAGAAATACAAGAGAACCTGGTAGAATTCCCAGATATTTTCACAACAACTTGGGGCCAGCAAAAATCCCTTGGAATTCCTCTGAAATAAAAGCTCCAAAAATAAGCATAAAGGTTTTTAACCTTTTTTTTTGCCATTTTTTCTCTTCAAAATCTGGCATTTTTTAAATGCATTTTTTTTTTGAAAAACACTGGGAAAAGTTGGTGTGCAGGTAATTTTCAAGGAAGATGTAGTGGGATTGGGGCTTGTCTGAGGGTGTGGGGTGTCCCAAGGTGGTGAGAGTAGTTTGAGTTCTTTTGGCATGACCCAGGGTGGAAAGTTTTGAGGACATTGGGGTTGGGAGAGGGGTTTGAAAATGGGTGTCCAGGGTTTTGGGGTCCTCCAAGGTGGGAGAGGAGGTTAAGGTGAGGGGCCAGCAGATCTGCTGGGCACTGGAAGTCCGGGAGCACTGGGAGACAAAACTCAGCTGGCACAATTCAAATATTATGTTACTCAAATATTCCCACATTCAATCAATATTCAAGCATCTTTATCGACATTTTTTTTAATTTGATTTTTATATAATACAATTTTAAAAGGGTTTTTTAATTGCTTTCTGAGTCAGGAATGAACATAGTCCCATTTTGAAACGAGCTCTTGTCACCTTTGCCATGATCTCCACATGATCTCCTTAATTTTTTTTCAACTATTAAACGATTTTCAGTCACCTATTTATGGTGGTTTCTAAGCCCTAGAACAACTAGAGTATGGAGGATGTCTCAGAAGCCTTTTTAAGTTGTTGTGTTGTAAAAGATCAATTGCAATAAATCAAAAGTTGATCAATATTTTGTCTTTTCCTCAGAGACAAATGCATTTAACTTTTCTTTGTGTTTTAATGGAGAAAAACTTCACTGAGATGCAGGGGTTGATGTTAACTCTTAAATCACCCTTATTTGATATTTTATTCTGTTTCAAGTATTTTTATAATGCAGTCCCAAAAGATGCCTCAGTCTCATGGAGAATAAAAGCTGTTGCTTTAAAAACTTTAAGAGAATAAACTAAAATCCTTATTTAAAATTTTAAAAAAGAGAAGATTCCCTTAAAATAAGACCAGGCAGAGCACACACAGTCCATGTGGTGTTTTGCCACCTGTTCAAGCCAAATACCCTGCAGTAGTTTTCCAGGAGAAAAAGCTCTCTAACTCAAAAGTACAGCCAGTTGTTTCTACGTCAAAGACAAAATGCAGTTAGTTTCTGCCTCACAATCAGCAGTCTGAGGAAATGGCTCCAATTAAAACAAACAAACAAGACTCTCTTTGTTTTCTTGTTTTTATTTTCTTTTGCCTGCAAGCACCAACATTTTAATTCCTATATTTAAGATCATGCACTAGCTTTGGCTGTGAGGCCACAATTTAATTTACTCCTAAGTTGCAGCTCAATCATTCAAGTTTTGAATAAATTAAAAATACAACCTTCAGCTTCCACTGAAAATCTTGTCAGAAAGTAGAAGTACAGCTTCGATAATAAAGCACAGAAATATAAAGTAAAAGTTGTGATTCTCACTTTTTTTTTCACAGAGGACCTATGATGTCATCAATCTTTTTGTCTCCTGACTTGTCAGAAGAACTTAATTTACAAAAAAAAAATTTTAATAGATTGCTGCAAATTAGTACCACCTTCTCTCCCTGTATTTGTCAACAGATCTATCCATAGATCCTTCAGCCAGGGACTGGTGGTGACAGTGATGGGAGCATGCAGGAGATGGCACACAGAATCACATAGTCATGGAATGGTTTGTGTTGGAAAGGACCTTAAAGACCATCTGATCCCTGCCACGGACAAGAACATTTTCCACTACCCAGGCCTCCAAGCCCTGTCCAGCCTGGCCTTGGACACTTCCAAAGATGGGGCAGCCACACATTCTGCCCTGATTTTTGCACTCCCAATGAGTCACAGGCCTGTGTTTTGCTCTAGGATTTTCAATGATATTTTGTATTTGATGGTTCAACACACACTCTCCCTGTGCAGGGGAAGAGCAGAGTCCCAGCAGAAAAAGGGTACCTCCAGTTTTCACCCCTGTGCCATGGCACAAGATATGTGCTCTACTTTCAGAATATTTCCACAAACAAAATCAATGAAGGTTACTTCTGAACCACAGAGAATTTCTTTTCCCCTCAATGGAGAATTTTTGTTTAAACTAAACAGATGATTTCCCTTTTGGAATTTAAAGGGCCCAGAAGTAAACCTAGCTCTTGTTTCAGAGACTGGGTCTAGGACCTCTGCAGTCATTTTCTGCCTAAAACTTCCACAATAAAAATGCCAAAGATATTTTCTTTCTGCAAAATAAGCCTACATGTTTAGATATGTCTTTGTAAAATTCCTATCTATGAAAGTGGATGCAGTGTAAAAGGTTACGTGATATTGTTGATAATATTGATCCAGCTTTCAGAAAGAGAAGCAGGTGTAAAGATGTAGTTGAGCTGGATGGAAAAATCCAAGGCCAGACCATAGAAAAGGAGGAAATTATGGTACTGCCCCATGTATGACTGCAATTTGGCACTGCTAAGTCTCAACCCTGTCAAAGCTGACATAATATTCTGATAGTGGTGCCTTGCCTAGTCCTAACTACAAGAAAAAGTAACTACAAGAATTGAGAGGAGGCTTTTATGCCAGCTGAGCCAGAAAAAAGGGGAAGCTTTTCTCCAGTGAAACTGTGATGCAAGTGTGTTCTGTGTGAGTAAACTGATCACTTGCCAAAAAGACCTGCTTTCCACAGCTGCATCGTCCCTGCTGTTTGCCAGCAAACTTTCTTCTTCTGGCTCTGCCTCCAGCCCTAGCATAGCAGAGAGCTGGCAAGGCAGTGAGTGAGGCTGAAGTTATAATCCTATTGTGTTTTTAAAAGTCTCACACAGTTTTGAGCACCACTTTCAGGCTCTTTGTTGAGGTTGTTTAGTAATGTCCTCAGACAGCAGACCTAGGAATTATAAATCAAACACCACTTGCAAGCAATGCAGTCAGTGGAGAAAAAGTTCAATGACTGTCTTGCTGGTGAAGCAGGAATAGAGCTGGTGTGCACATGTGCTGTGCAAAGAGGGAGAGATGCCTCTTCATTAAAAAAAAACAAAAAACCAAAACAAACCCAAAAGTGTCCTTTTCCACTGATGAATTGTGTGGAGGAAGATGGAAATGGGACATAGAATACAGAGGAGGAAAGGTGTGGAGAACTGCTGGAACATGAGAGCTAGCTTGTCCCAGGCCCCTGAAGATGAGCTTCAGCTTCTCCAGCACTAAATGCAGTGAAGAAAGAAGGGGCAAGAGAAGTGGGAATATCTCTCAAAACAAGAATAAGCCACATTTTTAGCTTGCCTTTCACTGCAGGTAAGATGTCCCTTGCAGTTTCTAAATCAATGTTCTGATATTTTGTCATGGAAACCCCTCTCAGTCTGTTTTGTGCACAGCAGCACCTTGTGATTCTGCTGTCACCAAGGCCACAGGGACTCATCTGGGGCTAGTTTAAATGACTAATTTCTTTGCTCTGTTGTGTTTTGGCTGCAGCAAGCAGGTTTTTAGAGATATCACAGGCGGTACTCCTCTAGAAGGGCCTGGRGGAAATGATAATAGTAATCATTGATAATTTGTAAATATCGTCCTTTGCCAGGCACAGTAGTGTCTCTTCTGCACTTCCTCCTTTTCCTCAGAGGGCAGAAGTTATGAATCATCAAGGTAAGAAAACAATACAAACTTATTTTCCTACCAATTGATTCTGAACCCTCTTTGGAGTAATTTTGGCTGGATCCACAGCAACTCATATAGGTCTTGATTCAGTCACAAATCCAAAACCTGTGGAGACAAACCTTCAACTTGGGAGTGTTGGGATAGGATCTTGAAGCAATAACCTCACCTGTCTCTCTCTCCTCCCACAGTATAGCTAAAGAAATGTGTACAGATACTTTTTATTTGCTTGTTTACAATTATTTCTCAGAGCACTCAACTGTGTTTCACCCACTTGTCAGGAATCAAAGGGAAGTGGGAGGAGGAATTGTGTTTCTCTGCCAGTCTACATGTTTCACTGTTTCTTCAAGATAAAGGAAACAAGGATCTCTCTGTCTTATACAGAGTATGATTCACACACCTGTTACAACAGAAACACAAAGCCATATAGTTGTAAAGCCAATATAATTAACTCAGGGTTTAATTAAAGACTTGACTGATGACAGACACTATAGCTCTGCACAGCTATTCTCAAAAGAGAATGTACACAGTTAAACGGTACCTTTTTGCCTTTTTGGCAGAGCAACCCTGCTCACTAGATTTAATTAAAACCCACAGAGATTATTTTGTCATATGAATCAGAATACTTCTGCAGAAGCTTTCAAGTTACAAACTTTGTGTTATGGTCTCTCAGCCACTTTTCTCTGCCCAAGTAGCATTATGACTGATGGCTGTGTAAGGAAATAAATGAGCTTATGGACATATATGTCTTCCTTCATATCTGAAAATGATTAAGAAAGGTCTTAGTATGACTGAGAGAGAAACTTACCAAAAAAAACAAAAAAACAAAAAAAA
>QVAJ01000667.1:24181-44786 GCA_003546035.1 Mixornis gularis | reverse complement strand
GGGGGGGGGAAGTGACAATCAAATAACTAATTCCTCCAAATAGTTTCCAAAATCCTGTCAGACTTGAAACAAGAAAACTACTTTCAAGTAGAAAAAAAAAGTCAGTGATCAGGAGGGGAGGGATGAAGAGAAACTTCTGCACTGGGAGGAGATTTTGATTTTGCCAAAAGTGTAACATGTCAGACTTGCTCAGGGAATGGAGACAGCTTCTCTCAGTGCAGAAAACTCTTCTGTAGAAGAGAACCAGCTGACAGGAATTAAGTCTGACCACAGACTGTATATTCTTTATCAGTTGTGAAGACATATCTAGCACAGTGGTGAGCAAGGGAAAAGGATTAACAGTTCTGGTAAGTATTGAAACAACAGCCTCTGCCTGATTTCTCGGGAAAGCCCATTTCTCAACAGCACAAACAAAAATTACATTGGCAGCGAGTTCACTCCTCCCCACTCACAGCTGGCCTGTCTCTCTGCTGTGAAAGTGGCTATGACTGTTGCCAGGCTTTAGATTTTGAAGAGAGGGAAATAAAAAGTCTTAAACACATTTCTGTTGTCACAAGGGAAAATGTTTTGCCCTTCTCACACCTGCTTTTTCTATCCATATGTCCTTACATATGGAAGATTTCAGTGTGTCCACACAAGAAGTTTTCTGGAGAATCACTGTGAAATTACTGGTAGACCCAGCAAAATATTGACACATTTTGGTGCTTCATGAAAGGCCTAAGCCCATGACCCTACATTAGGCAAAATTTTCCTTTGCTGGAGAAGGCTGTGGATGAGGAAAGAGCACAGAGGAGAGAAAAGGGGTTCTCCTTCTGTACAGTGTCAGGATTTTAAACAGGGACATTTACAGTCAGTGTGGTAAAAGCTGACAATTTCTCCAAGTACTTTTATTGTTTGCTTGGGAGTCTTTTCAACATCTTCTTTTAAAAAACAAACAAACAAAAAACCACAACAGCAACAACAACAAAACCCCCACAATGTCAATCTTGGCTCAATAGGCCAGCATTTATCTTCTTACTGCAATTCACTTTCTCTGAGGTTGTAAGATTTAATCTAAGGGGTTGTAAATGTAATCCAAAGTGTTCTCACACGGAAATGCTGAGCTTTTTTTTTTTGTTGTTTCTTAGCTATCTTTAGTATCTACTGAAAGAGACCCACATGGGAGAGATCCTAAAGTAACAAGCTGGTTTATTTTCCTGTCCCCTTGAGTAGAATTCTGCTCAATCATCCTGGAACATAGTAGTTGGCAGTTCTTATGTCTGCCCAGGAGGACAAACAGTATAGAAAATAGTAGGAATAATACAATCTTGCTCTATCAATTAATTAATAAAACCCCCTATTTATTATAGATTTGAATAGTATTCATTTACTTTAAAGAATTCTGTTTCTTCCTCTTATAATAAGGTATTATACTGTAGTTACTGTAATGGATAATTTAAATAAATTTAGGGAACTTGGGAAGTGTTATATTTGGCAGAGTGCTTTTTACAATGGAGATCATATTTTTTTTCTTTCTAAAAACAATAAACACATGTTTATTTCTTCACTCCTTCATGTCCCTAGAGATAGGTCAAACTGTTACTATCTGCCTAAAATAGTTTATGCTCTCCTCCTCACAAGGTTATAAATTATCTCAAAACTGAATATAAATTTTCTACAATGCTGTCCCTAAAATTTCTTGGCTTTCAGTAGTATCACAGCACCTAGGTGAAGGAAAAAGATAATAAAAGAGAGAAGTCAAGTCAGAGAAACCTAAATCTCAGTTTTTCTGCTTTGGTTTGCTGTATTTAATTGAGAAGGAGCAAATAAAATTAAAATTGCTCAAAAAAACTTTGTTTTGCACATAAATAAAGCAGATTCATGAAAAAGAATCATTATATTTGGAGCAGAATGGACTAAGCACCACAGGATTTCTCATGAAAAAGAGCTGTGATAGAGTCATCCCTCCTCTGAGCAGACCAAGGTGGGCTCCACAGTTGCAGAGAGCAGAAGTCAGTGAGCATTTTCTTGCTGACACTTTTTACTCTTCTCCCCATTACTAAGACATATCTGAATTAAATGTTTCTGGTTTGGTTTCCCCTTCATGTCTTTTTGGTCTGTTTTAGAGACCCCTTCACATCCCTGCAAATAACAGCTCCATCATGATCCTCCCTGTGCTCTGCAGCAGTTTCCAGAAATCCCAGAGCCCTTTTACAGATATCTGAGGCTATCTTGGATCTTGTTGAAAATCCTTTGTGTAATACCAAGAAAAACAGAAAAGGAAAAATCGAAAACCTAAACAAATTTTACAAATAACTCTAAACAAATAAAAATAAATCAAACACACTCCTGACAATGAACAAGTGGAAAAGAAGCCAACAGATGAACCTGTGACAGAAGCTCCTTTCCTCTATGTCAAATTACTGCACCATTTGGCCTTAGGACAAGAAAAATAACATTTGCTCAACAGTATTCAACCTTCTAAAAAAAAATTCTGGTTTACAGTCTTTTATGAAATATCTATCTTACCTAACATTTTAGGTTTCTAATGTCACAGGAATGGGTCTCTGGGGTTACAGTGCCTAACCCATAATCCCAGAGCTGGCACTTAGCTTTCTGTTTGGGTCACTCTGGCAAACCTGTCCCAGTTTGCTACACAAAATGACATTTTCAATGTGAAAACCAGCTAAGATGTGTGGAGGAAAAAAATCAACAATTTTAAATTGTTCAGAGGCCATTTGATTCTGTTGGGCTGCCCTTTACATAAGATAAATATTTCATTTGAAGGAAGATCACATGAGGAGGATTCACAAACTGGAGATAAAACTGCTGCATAACTCCACACATTTCTGCTGCTGCCAGCACAGAACTGCACAATGCTCATGTATGACAATATCAAACCAGATGAGCAAGGGAGCCTAAAAGCTATTTATGTCTTCCTGCAAAACACACAAAAAAATCTCACCCACAAAACACAACCAGACAGAGCTTGCACTGCCTGCACATCCTTGTAGAAATGTACACAAAAACTTTGGTGTGTCCCATGCATATGGCAGGTGGAAGAATTGACCAAGGTGTGTGGTTATATTCCTTTAGGAGCAGAGTGCTGCCTCTGAAAACATATCAGCTGCCCTGCATGGTTTCCGTGGTTTCCCTGAACTGCCAAGCAGGATGAATCCCCACCTGCAGCTCCTGTTTGGGGTTTCCTGCCAGGGAGAAGTGCAGCAGAGATGTGGGGAAGAGCAGGGCAGAGGGACCACAGAGGGGTGAAATCCTTCTTGGCCTTCCAAACCTGCCTCAGAAAAGACTCAGCTTTGGAATGAGGAAAATATATCTGTTTGTTTGTAGGGCTTGTCATGCAAAGGACTGACAGTGACAGTGACAGTGACAGTGAATCTTTGTTGCTGTTCCATGTCTCCTCAGAGACCTTTGGCATTGGCCTATTAATACCAGTACAAATAATCAGGGCATATGCAGTGCCCAGCCTGCAGGAGAGCAGGACTCTGGGCTGTTTGGTGGTGCTCTGGAGTCTCCCTTCATGTGTTTGTGTTTGTGCCTTTTCTTCCTGGTGACCCAGAACTTGTAAAGTCAGATGTGGCTAGAAGATCCAGCTCTGACATGGATTCAGCTCCCTGAAATGTTGTGACAGCAGAAGGTCAGGCAGAGATGAAACATTTCATTAATGCTCACTCCCAGGGAAACACAAGGCTCATCTCTTAACCGTCTCCTTCATGCAGAGAACACAGATGTATGAATAGCCTTGCTTCTTTACTTCCTCTTTCCACATTCTTCATTATACCCTTGTAAAAACAACAAAAAAAGTATTTCTTAGTCCATAAAAACACTGAAAAAGTCTTTGAAATTCTTCCTTGTTGGCTTCTATACAAACTSAATTCTTCACAGCTCTGCACAATCAGTATACAGGAAAGTAATGAGCATTTCAAAACTGCGGCTTTTTGAAGAACCTGTTTGACAGTTTCCTGGCAAATATCCTTTAAAGAGTTTAATCACAGGGAGATTTTTTTTAAAAAGGTCATTCTGTCTCCCCAGGTCTTTACAAAACTTAAAGTCAGGTGTAAACTGATTTGAATTTCCTGCTTTAGGATTTTTTACTCCTCAGTGGGAGGCCAAGGTGGGGAGTTCTCGTTCCTCAGACTTCTGAGCAGACTCCTCATTAGGATGATTTGCTGGAAGAAACTGACCCAAAGCAAAACCTGTGCTGGATTACTTGCTCTGTCTTTTTGAAGGGCAAATTTGAGGAGCTTCAGTGGTCCCTAAAACACCTCTCCTAACACTTTCTGGATAAAATACTCCTACATATTTCATCCTGATTCATCATTGGTTTCTTCTTGGCATACTTCAACAAAAATAGAGCAATCCCATGAAATTTTTTTCTTCTCAATTGTGGTGAATTTTGAAATAATGGGTGGTAGGGGTCTTTAACCCAGAACTCAACCAAAATTTAGAGAGCAAAGAGTTTAGTGATGCAGAATTGTAGACCCTGTAGACCATTCTCCCCCTGCCCACTGGATGAATGGGAGAGACAGAACATTTCCTCAAATTTTACCTGCCATTTTAACCAGACTTTAGAGAGAATCCCCTTAGCTAACCAGTCATTTTTGTGCCTCATGGCCTACACCTCCCACTCAAATTCTTAAGTGGGTAAAAAAAGTAACAATTTTGGTGACAACAGTTTCATTTCTTTGGGAGTTTTACTGTAGACTAGTTCATTCCCTGGGATTGATAAGACCCAAACACTTTGCTATCTCTGTCTAATTTTATGAACAGAGAGATTGAGCTCCATTTGCAGACTGCAAAGGCTTACAAAGCAAACCTGTGGCTTGTTTTCTGCAATTTTCATACCTTGGTGACAAAAAATCCCGGGGGGATTAGGTAATGAAACTTTTGTGATTCCTTCAAAATTCAAATAAATTGTAGTAGATTCTGACCCATTATTGTTGTGTTTGGAAGGTAACCTAAAAGACAGGTATTGCCATGAAATACAGACACTGCCATGAATACCAGAGAAAAAGCTACTAAATTTGGGGTTGGTGTGTGGGTTCAGAGTTTGCACTTCAGGCCAGCTTCATTGCATCTCAACATCTTTGTTGGAGACATATTTGGAGGAGAGTTTAGGAATTGCTCTCTCTTCTCATGTACTGATTATTGTTCTGATCTGAAATCAAGTAACAGCATGTATCTGTTTAACTAATTACAGAAGCTGAGAAAAATTTAGGGCGAAATATACTCAGAAACAGCTATGATGACTGTGCTTTTCAGATACTTGATAGCATAAAATCAAGTTAGAAAAAAAGGTGACAATTTGACATTGATGGTTCATTTTGCAAGTCTCCAAAGGAAGTGAGAGGTGCCAGGATTTAAAGAATGTAGTTAAAGCAGGCTGCATTTTTTTATTATCCTGCCTTAGTTTCATATCAGTACTTAAACTATTATACAACTGCATGCTGAAAAAGGCTTTAGTTTCTATAGTTATGTAGTAAATAATAATAAGTAAGTGTTGCCCTGATCATCAGCCTTCTGATTGTTTCCAGTCCTATTGGAGCTTTCTCACAATTTAAACATAAACAAATACTGTTGTTTTTGTAAACAACATTCTTTCTAGGGGGAAAGACAAAGTAGATTGTTTTCATTCCTCCCTGTGATGGACTGCTGGTTTGACCACTGGGGTCAGAGAGGTGGTCCTCTCATCTCCCAATCTTTGATCAAATCCCACCCACATCATAATAAACTGCCTTTCTTTTTGCTCCTTGCTTCAACCTGACGGGTCCATGTCGTTCTTTCATGTCGTAAATTGTGACAAGTAAGAGTTACCATAGTTATGTAGTAAATAATAATAATAAGTAAGTAAATCTCTGATGTCATCATTGGACATTTTTTTTTTCCTGTTCAAGGTTTTAAAAGAGTTGTCAGGGACACAGAAAACCACCCAGATAGCACTACGTTGAGGATGACGATGGTGCACTCTTTGGGATATATCCCAGGACCTGTAGGAAACTCTAGATCAGCAGGTCCTGGCATTTTCCTCATCCTGAACCTTAGCTGCAGGATGCCCCTAGATTGGTGGTGATAGAAGAGGTCTGTGATCAGACAGATCACACTCTCATCCCCCAAAAGCATTTGTACTTCTCTTTTAGGTCAACCGCTAAAGTCAAGAACAAACTTTGAATCCAGTCTTGCCCATTTTTAAAGAGGGACAAGGCAGCATACAACTTCTACAGTTACGCTCTCCCTGCAAATATTTTGCTGGTCCACACAAGGTTTATTTTCTCTATCCTGTAAAACTTCTGTAAAGTTAATAAAAAATGTTCCAAGAGCAAGGTTTTAAACACATCACCGTGAAGGGGCACAGAACTGAGCCCTCCTACTCCTACCCATGTCTCTCGGAAAAAGAATTAGATGGTAACTATGGAAAAAATATATAACCCCCCAAAAAAGGTCTAACAAAACCCTTTTTTTTTTTTTCATATTTAAGCCATTTTTTATCTCAGAAAAATACCCAAACATCTCATTACTGTTTTTACTGTGACATTTCAATGTCAGTGAAATTTTGCTGAGAATTTATTCGAGGGTTTGGAGATACAATAGAAAGAAAATATTACTAAAAAATGTGTATTTAAAAACAACCAAAAAACCC
Organism: Mixornis gularis; assembly: GCA_003546035.1. Lineage (NCBI taxonomy): Eukaryota > Metazoa > Chordata > Aves > Passeriformes > Timaliidae > Mixornis > Mixornis gularis. The sequence continues at coordinate 38,152 of QVAJ01000667.1, read as the reverse complement.
TCAACCCCCACAGTCCAACACTGGAAAAACCTTGGAGTTTTTCTGAGTTGCTCTGATAATAGCATGTTCCATACAAATGCACTTATTAAACAACAACCTGTTAAAAATTGGCTGAAGTGGTATTGGATGCTCAAAAACCCCCAGAGACGAAATTACTGTGTGTCTGATTCCTAATTAGACTCTCCTAAGGAAACAGAAGAAAGTTTTAGGAAGTTTGACCTTGCAACTAACCAATTTGTGGTGATTTTAAACAGGAATTACAGCTGAACCGTTCTCCCACTCTGCCTTGTCATCACCTTGAGTCAGCTCAGACTGTTGGTTTTCTAACAGTGGAATATTTAAAAAATAATGTGTAATAGTCACTCCTAGAGTGCAAGAAACGGTTGAATCCAGGACCACTATTGAGGAAATGATCATTTTACATAATAATGTTTTTATATTAACCAGACAGTGTCAGGAAAAGTAATTGATAGACAGGTACAGTACGGCAAGTCCTGTCTTTATGTGTCTGTCTGAACAGAAACACGAAGACTAAATTATTTTGTTTTGCTGGAGAAATGAGGAACAAGATGGATCACATATGATAAAATGATGTAATGTTTTCTAGCCATTCCTTCTCCCACAAACTATGGGATTCACCTGCCTGATGATGATTTATCTATGTCCCATGAATCCATTCTGGTCTCATTATCCACTCCATCCAGCTGGTCACGGTGGCAGAAATAAGTTCCTCACTTCTGTCTGTGCTGTAGCACAGCTGGGATGGGATTTCTTTTATATGGACAATGCTTTAGCAGCAGAAAGCTGATTGTGATCACTGTGTTAAACTGGGGCAGTGGGACAGTGCCCCAGGGACAGTGAGATTCCATCTGTTTGTTGGGTCCATGCAGAGACAAGTACTTCTCTATCTCTGCAAAAACCCAGGGAGCTGCTTAATCTGAATCCTGCTGGGTGCCCACACCAGACACTTGAGTCAGAAGCCATTATTTTAAAAATAAGGAGATGAAAAAATGCCTGTGCAGACAACTGTGTAAGGAAAAGAACAACTGGCATGAGAATTTGAATAAAATCCATAACACCACCCCCTCTTGTTAGATTCCTGCTTTTTATTCAGGAGGCCTGGGAGAAGTCTGTATTGATTCCTTTTCAGACAAGTTGCATGACACTATGCTCATTTTAAAGAGGGTGTTTACAGAAGTAAATTGTCTTTTCAGCAGCCGTTTCCATGGGAATTGCTATGGGAACAAAATAGTATACCAAGGCTGAGATGGGAGATTTTGTAGATCCCCTTAGCAACTCCCTTTTGCATATCCAGATCTGAACTGCTGTCCATCTGTCCGTCCATCCGTCCATCCATCCATCCATCCATCCATCCATCCATCCATCCATCCATCCATCCATCCATCCATCCATCCATCCTCCCGCTTGTTTATTTCCTGGCTTCAGCAGAACTTCTCTCCCCAGGGGACATGTTGTGGCACACAGTGGAGTGACAGAAGGGTGTCCATGCCCTGAGTGTGAAAGCTCTCACTGCTGAAGGCCAGTGCTGGAGGAAAAGGCCTCTGTGTTCCTCACCTGATCCATGGAGTGATATCAGTCCTGAGACACTTGGAAGCAGCTTTGATGCTGTAACTGGAGGCTGAATTATTAAAGGTTTCTATAATTCAAATTCTGGATCTGGTAACTCTCTTGGTGGCTCTGCAGTTGGCTTTGCAGTGGTGTACCATGTGTCTTGCCCTCTCAGGGGCTCTCTGCCCTGGCAGAAAGAGAATTTTAATGGAGCTAGGGAAAACACAACACACCCTTTGATTTACCTGCTTTTGTTCTATTTTTTTACTGATGTCTATGCTCTCCTGCCAGCTGTCAGACTTTCTGAATGGCCTTTCTCCTGCTGATGTTAACAGCTTAATCTCTCACACTATATTCACTGTCTTGTAAGGAAATGCTGCCAGAATTCTTTGCTTCCTCATTTAGCACTGGCTCATTCCAGCTTCACAGCCCCTCACTCAGTCTTCTGCACACCTCGTGTCACCTCATTGAAATTCTGCTGTATGTCCCACTTTCTCAGATGTTAGGCCCTGCACTTTCTTCTGCTTGTCCAAAGATCCATTATCTCTTGGTCCCTTTATCTCTCTCACAGCCATATGCTCTATTCTCTCCTTTGCTGTATGAGCCATTCCAAAACTGAGTCTGAAGAACTGCAAGTAGTCTTCTAAATGAGGCCTCTCCAGCTGGAGCAAGACCAATTTCCAAATGTCATGGCTGATAAATGTGTATGTGCATCATGGGATGCTGCTGGTTTTATTCAAGCAAGTGTTAAGCATTGTGCCACTGATCTCACACTTTATCCAGCACTATCCCTCATTCCTGCCTGAAATTTAACAGCATATGGAAACAGTGTTGGATGTGTAATATGGCTAGTAAAAGGAAATAATAAAAAGCTAGGAACACTGGTTATATTCCCATTCGGTCTAAAAAACTAAAAGAAAAGAGAATGATGCCAAATTTTCTTTTTAGAGCTGAGAAATGTTTTGTGGACCATGCGCAATTGTATCTGGCAGTGCTTTCACTCAGAACATATCACCCTGAAGTGGCTGAGAATTAATTCCTCCATGGCGTTTCAAAAAAAATTTCTCCAAGGTTTGTATACAAAAATTTATAAAGGTTACATACCCTTCTTCTCAACCAGAAGATACTTGAATATTATTGCAAATATTTCAAAATGTTGTAAATGTATAAATATAAGCACGACAGCTTTAATCAGACTGGTTGGGTAAAAAGTTGCAGTGCAGCAAGGGACATGGGCTTTGACAAATCCCAAATGTCAGCTGAGATCTTCTGAAACCACAGGCTTTTGGGGAATAATGGTGTAGAAAGAGCTAATTGTAAACTGACTGTCAGGGTCCACAAATATATACGGGAAAATGATGGTTTGTTTTAAGGATCTCAGAGCTCAAAAGACACAGCAGAGGACAACTCAGTTTACTCAATCAAAAATGCACCTTTATTTAGTGCTAACAAGTGTGATAGAAGGATTTGAAGGGAAATAAAGGATAGCGAGAAAAGAGAAAGAGAGGGTGGGTAATAGCTACCAACGGGGAGACGAAATCCTCGCAGTCCGGCCAATAGATCTGTCTTCTTCCGTGGAGTGATCACAAAAGTGAGCAGGGGTCTCCAGAGTTTTATAGGTTTGTCACAGGGGGAACCAAGGTGAGGGGCACAGAGCCAAAGCGGGAACCACCTGTGTTGAGGTTGGGTGCTCAGGAACAAGCTGCAAACCATACCTGGTACGAACAGACCAGTTTGGACAAGCAGTCTTGGCTCAGTCCACTGTGACCAGTTCGATTGTTCTTGCATTCCGTTCTCATGGAGATGCATACCAGTCCTCCAAGACTTGGTAAACATTCCACCTCAGCCAGGCCAGGGGCTCCTTTCAGAGTCTGGGGCCCGAGTTCTCACTCATTGGAGACAGTCATGAGGCAKATCACATCCTTGGACAGACACTGACACTCATGGGGGCGACTGTGCTTCTACATAAGAACCTCAAATTCTGCGTTGAAAAACTGGTTGTCTCAAGACAGCATTTGGGTAATTGTCTGGTAGTCTTTCATTTGGATGGATAGGACAGTATTTAAACACCAAAAATTTGGAAGAAACAGAAATCTAGACACACATTTAAAGCTGTAATATATGTATAAGTCATACTTTCCTTCAGGTAGTTACAAATAGTTTTACCCCTTGTTTTATTTCTATTTTTAGTTTAAAAATATGCTATGAAATAAGAGCAAGTTGAAAATGAGAGCTGTAATCGGGCATTAATGTTCTGTGGAGCATGGATGGGTGATACTGTGATTCCAAAGGACAAAATAAAAGGTGGCTGAAACTTGCCTTGGCCCACTTAGACCTTCAAACATGAAGGCTGAAATCCATAAAGTGGTGACCCTCATTTTGGAGTGATGATACAGCTCCTTCTAACGATTTTAGTTAGTGATTTTTGGTACTACTGAATATGACATACATATGTAATTACCATGTCGTGGCTAAGTCCAAGGCTGTGAGTGCAAGCCATCACAGTTTATGCAGGGAAACAATTCCTGCAGTTCTAATTTCAGTGTGTGAGATACACAACATTAATTTCCTTAACATGCCTTTGAACTATCTCTTAGTATATGTCTTCTAATTTAAAATTTACTAAAAAAGAGTGGAGAAGGGGGAGAAGGATACAAGGAAAGATAATCCAATGCTTTCAGCACATTCATCCCAAGACAAATATAATAAAACCGCACCAGTAAAATTACACTGATAAAAACCAAGAGCATAGGATGGTCAAACTGCATTCGCATTTTGAATGAAACAGTTTCAGACCTGACCTTGGTATTTCACTTCTTTTAGCAGGATTTAAATGTTTGATGAAAAAAAAATCTGACAAGCTCACTGAAAAAGTGTCCCAAATCAAACATACTGTCTGATTGTTTCTGACTACTAACCATCTTTTTATGATTAATTTATTAAATAGCTTCGTTCCTCTTGCTGTGCACTCATCTGTTTTAAGGAGAGTAAGCTCTGGAGACCAGTTTTGATCTCTGCAGAAGCCAGAAACTGGAAACAGAAAAAACACTTAAAATGGTAAGAAAATTGAAGCAGGAGCTCAGTTCCATAAGCAGTATGTAAAATATATAAATGTATCACTTATGATAAAACACTTAAAATACCATAAAACCCAAAAGAGATGCATGTGTGCATCTCTGTGGATATTTTATGCATTACTGAGAACTGCACAGATCCATCCCTGTATGTGTATAGGCATACATATTGGTGTTTTATAAAATAAATAGGCACAATAAAGAAAAGCAATGTGACTTCTGGTATTACTTCATGGGCATATGCAGTGTGCCTCTTGGACCTGCATTAATAAAATTATGCTTTGCATATATCTATGCTATATATTTTAATGCATACGTGTTCACCAATTTTTTTTTCATTCCATATAAATTGTATTTTGTACTATCTGCTTGTTGATTTTTTTTTTGCTCTTTACAGCAAAAGAATACATAAGGAGGTTTACTTGTAAAGTGAATATTCTTTTATAAGTTCTTTCCCCTCTGGAAAAATAGAAAAGAAGGAACAGCAAAAGGAAACTACTCTGAATATTATTTGTCTTTTATTTTGTTAATTAGCAAAATAAGAAAACATAACAACAACAACAACAACAAAGCAGTTGAGTGAAAGAAATACATCAATTTCTCTGAGAGTGCTTGTGACCTGAAGTATGTGAACTCACCCACATCAACCACACTCTCAAGTTGTGTGTCTTGCCAACAAGAGAGAGAAAACCTGTTCTGCAGGATTCAGTAAGATCATTTCAGATGTGTAATACAAGGTTGTTGGGGGAAAAAACCTAACCCAAGCTCAATGCTCTGGGGTATATTTCCCCGGCTGTTTTTCTGGGCCCAGATGATTTACTGGTGATGTATTTTTCCCCCAGGAACTGCAGTGCAAAGGTAATAACATATTTATTTAATCTCACATGCTTTTCCCAGGAACTGCAGTGCAAGGAAATAACATATTTCCTTAATCTCACATGTTGTCTTGTGCAATTGGCAGCTTTTCCAGTGTTGACTCAGAACTCAGGGGAGCACCTAACTCCAGACAAAAACCTCCTTTAAAAAAGAAACTGAAAGAAGCTGCCAAATGCTTCCTCAAGGGAGTGTGGTTTTAGAAGTATTTTATTATGTTTTGTCATTACTCTTCCATCTGCTTGGTTTTGAATCAATCCTTGGGGTTGAATTCTGCTGCCAGATAACACAGCATCCAAGCAGCTGCACCAGGACAGCACATGGAGCCAGCAGCAAAGAACCATGCAGTTCCCTCTGCTCTCACAGAAACTCTGCTCTCAATCAAGCTGGGGAGCACCAGCCATGGTCCTGGCTCTGTCAGGATGCATGTACCCACATAGCATCTCACCTCAGGGTCAATGTCAAGTGCAGCATTTGTGGCCCCTGATGGGCTGAACCTATTTCTGTAACGCAAATGTCCTGCAGAAACTGACTGTGGGGAAACAGCAAAATGTGGATGGTAGAGTTGCTCCCAACCAGAAATTTGGGATGAAAAGGTACATGCTTAATGCAGCAGTTCAATTTAGTCTCTGGAGGAAAATAAGGTGCTAGTCCAGTTAGTCCAGGTGTTGGGGTTACTTAAGCCCTGAAGTTTTTGGCCCGCCTCTGTGCTGGCCCTAGACCACTTGCCCTCCACTGCTAACTGCCCTGCCCAAAGATTGTATTGTGTTTGTGTGGATAGGGTTTGGAAGCAGTGGGCTACAGTGGTGGCTTCTGTGAGAAGCTGCTGGAAGCTTCTCCAAGTCCATGCTGGCTGCAGGGTACACCCAGCCCTGCCCAAGGTTGACCCCATCAGAGATGGTGGTAATGGCTCTGAAAAAACACATTTAGGAAGGAAAAAAAAGGTTATTGGGCAGATGTAATTGCAGACATTGAAGAGAGGAGAGTATGTGAGAGGAACAGCTCTGCAGACCCCATGTTCAGTGGAGAAGGAGGGGCAGGAGATGCTCCAGGCGCTGGAACTGAGGTTGCCCTGCAGCCCTTGCTGAAGGCCGTGGTGAAGCAGCTGTGCCCCTGCAGCCAATGGAGGGCATGGGGGAGCAGAGATCCACGTGCAGKCCCTAGAGCAGCCCATGCTGGAGCAGGGGGATGCCTGTGAGAGAGGCTGTGACCCTGTGGGAGGCCTGTGCCAGAGCAGGGTCCCAGACCTGTGTGTGACCCTGTGGGGAGAGGACCCCACACGGAAGCAGGTTGTGCTTGAAGGACTGATCCTATGGAAGTGTGACCCACATTGCAACAGTTCATGAAGAACTGTTGCTCTTGGAGTGGACTCACTTTGGAACAGCTCATGGAGAACTGTCTTCTGTGGGAGGGACTCCATGGTGCAGCAGGAGAATGACTCCTCACCCTGAGCAGCTGGAGAAAAAACATGTGATGAACTGACCTAACCCCCATACTCCATGTTTTTAAGATTTATTTTACCTGTCATTCTTCCCTGATTTATTCAATAATAAGTTCAATTAGTATGTCCAAGTTCAGTCTGTTTTTCCTGTGATGGTAATTGTTGAGAGATCTCTCCAAGTCCTTAAGGTACCTTTTGTTGTATTTTCTCTTCCCTGTCCACCTGAGGAGGAGAGTGAAAGAGGAGCTTTCGTGGGTGCCTGGCACCCAGCCACTGCAGATGCAGCAACGTTCTTGGCACCACAAAGCCAAGGTCCCCAGTGTGCACCACCACAGAGCTCTGTCCCAGAATGAACTCAGTCCTCCAGTTCTTGTTCTTGTCCTTCTTGTCTCAGTCCTCCAGACACACACTTTGGGAGCTGACACCCAAGAGCTTTGTTTTCACTCATACCCACCCCAGGGTATGAGTGAAAACAAAGCAGACCATCGCTGAACCTGGAGGTTCTTATCACATGGCTAATCCAAGGTACATCACTCCCCCTGTTTGCTTTTCAAGTAAGAAATCAGGTTTCCTTTGAAAATATTATGTACTGCAATCTGCTTGCTGGCTCTTCAAGTCCTGATTCACATTATTTCCCACTGGTCAGGGAATACTTAGGAACTTTTGAGAGTTTATTTCCAGTTGTGTACCATTTTGCATGGCTGCCAGAAAGAGTAATTAAATGGATGATTAGCTAACTCCTTGGCAAATCAAGAGAGATGATGGGTGCTAGCTCAGGCTGTAGTGAATATGGGAGAAAGAGTAATAAGGTTTATTTCTAATGCAAATCTTAAATAAATATAGCCAGTGCTGTAGTAATTTTTTACTTTTTCCTTCTTCACAGACCACAATATTATTCTGTGTTTATCTATATCTATATCTATATCTATATCTATATCTATATCTATATCTATATCTATATCTATATATCTATATCTATATCTATATCTATATCATCTATATCTATATTCTGATTCTCTGCAAAGTTTAATGGTGATGTGTGTGGTGTGTTTTATACATTAAGTTTGCTGTAAATCTATGGGTTGCACAAAATGGCTTCTTTTTGTTCCTTTGTTCCCCAGTTCTGTTTGTAACCCTAAGACGCTACAAGCTGTGAACTTTTCCCCCAGCCTTCCCCAGATACAGTCCCTGATTGGTTTACCTTTCCTGCCTTGGTTGCCTGTCCATCAGGTGTCAAGAGACTTCCCCTCCCTGCCAGTCAACCCAAGACCTGTCCCCCAAGTCCAGAAGCTTCGAGGAGAGACCTTTGGTGACTGGCTGGGTTGCAATCTTTCCCCTCCTATGCCCATGTTATTGGTGTATGTAAGTGTACGTTATGTTGGCAGCCGCTCCCAGTTGTACTCTATTGGTTCTGTTTCTACCCACCCTGAGATCCCACCTACTGTATAAAACCCCCTCTCTCCTCGGACTCGTGGCTGCTCCTGAGGCACAGGTCTCAAGGTGAGGGATTCGTCCTGAACCCAATAAACCCGAGTTTGCTGTAGCCCCCGGAGAGTCCCTCCTTTCTTCCTCTCACCATTGTCTCGCTTGCGTTTCCCGTCTGCAAAGAACCCCAGGTTTGAAGCAGTGTCGGGGCTGGCCGAGCTAGGAAAATACAATGCACTACCGCAGTGATGATGCCTGGATCTAGTGAATCCTTTCCATCCACAACCACTTCATCAGCTTCAAAATAAGTACTGGAACTAAGTCTGCAAGAGAGGTGAAAAATGAATTAGTTCATAAAGATACAGCCTTTTTATTTCTAGAAAAGAGAGGTGTCTGTTGGGACAAGACTGCCATGTAGTAATTCCTACATGAATCTCTTTGTCCAGCTTTAAGTTGGTATTCTTACCAACTGTAAGTTGCCATTTGATTGCAGAGCAGAGAGAATGTGAATTTTTGCCTTTCAGGATTGTCAAAGCCAAGAGTTGGAGCAGCTCAAGCAGATCTGTCAAGAGTGCAAGGTTTGGGTTAAATTCACAAGATTTGTACTCAGGACAAATGAGATGGAATGAATGAGATATTGAATGAGCGTATCAAGTCTAGCTGATTTTCAACATTTGAGTAATTCTGTGGGTTTATGCTAATCACTGCACAGATAAAAAAATCCTGGTTGTTGAAAGCATCAGTGCTTGTGCAAGTGTGTTATGGATGCTGCCTGTAAAAGCCTCAGACACTACTGATTTTCTATGCAAGTTAATGACATGGCTTCTATTTTAACAGGCAATAACCCAAATTTAATTTCATATCTAAGAGAAGGGAGGGAGGGAGGAAAGAAGGCAGGAAGGAAGACAGGAAGGCAGGCAGGCAGGAAGGCAGGAAGAAAGACAGGAAGGAAGACAGGGAGGCAGGAATGCAGGCAGGAAGGCAGGAAGGCAGGAAGGAAGACAGGAAGGCAGGCAGGCAGGCAGGAAGGCAGGCAGGAAGGCAGGAAGGAAGGAAGGCAAGAAGGAAGGCAGGAAGGCAGGAAGGAAGGAAGGCAAGAAGGAAGGCAGGAAGGCAGGAAGGAAGGGAAGATCCAAATTTCATATGCACAGCAGGTAGAGACTCTGCCAGTGAGCTCCAGGGTCCTTTTTAATTAGCATGAGGGAGCAGACAAACTGAAAAGTACAAGCATTTCAGAGAAAGCGGCAACATCAGCCTTTGGCAGCAAGGTTTAATCCAAGGGCACTGGTCTTGCAAATGCTGTCAACTTGTTTGGGTGTAGTAGTGAATTCTAGCAAAGAGAAGAGCAGTAAAAAATAAATTCTCTCTCTGTGAGAGACAAACCCATCTCAACTTCTACATGCTCTTGACTCAAACCCAAATCAAAGAAATGTTCGAAAACAAATGAAATGGCATTATGTGCCCAGGGAGTTGTAGGCCTGCAGTACCTTCAGTGTGAAATGCCTGTGAGAGAACTTAAGTTTTGTTTCTGGAGCTGTAGAAGAAAAAATGTTGACAGTGGTTGCATAAAAATCCTGAGATATTTTCAGTTTATAAAGTTGTGCTGTAGTCAGGAATAAAAGAATTCATGAACCTCAACTGAAAACATAATTTGAACTCCATTTTGGATTAACACACTACCTACATGTCAATTCCTTAATTGCAAAAATGAACCAGCAAATTTATAGATATGTACACATATGAGTGTGCATTACTTCTTACAGCTCACAAAAATAAATCAGAAGCAGAGCAGGGAAATTGCATATTTGTAAGCTTTGTCAATAAATTCATTCTTAGCTTGAGATCTTGGTACACCAAGTTGCATCCTGAAGCAAAGTTTTGTGGTCTGGGAATAGTTATAAATCCCTAAAATTATTGTAATGGAAACTGTGACAGACCCTGAATTATAGCAGTAAGAACATGAGATTTAGCAATACATATTAATATATCTCCTTGGAAAATATAATTGCAAAGCAATTAGGCATTAGGCTGCCTGTCTACCAACTCCTTCTCCCCCTCAGGAGAAAGATAAAAGTGATATTAATTTTCAATCATGCTGGGTCTGCAGCAGAGCAGCACATTAGATGCCCTTGCAATGTTCCACTAGCTTTGGGGCACTGGGCTGCAGACAGAGGTGTCCCTGTCCATCTGAAGGGGGGAGGCTCACTCAAGGCTGCTCGGCCACCAGGTTTTTGGCTGCTGCTCATGGCATCTGAAGCATTTTTTCCCTGTCATTAAGCTGTGGGGCATAGTGATGCCTTGAGAGGCTACCTAAAACAGAGGCTAGAGAGTGTTAGAGGAATAAAGTAGGTATTTATTAAAAGGCCTTTAAAGGATACACCTTGGGCAGTACAAGGGCCCAGGCATGGCCTCACCCAAGATGGACGACGGGCCATGAATTTTCACCCTTTTATAAGTTTTGGTCTATTTACATATTGGAGTTAATTATCTAAATAAAGCTTCAGGTTATGAAGTCCCATCCTCACAGATTGCTCCCCTCAAATTGCTATGTTTGTATTTTTTGGGCCCAAAGCTTCAACAGCATCCTTGGTTCTCAGGCTGGAAAAGGATTGCTTTGTCTAACTACACTGTGGAGAGAACTTGTTAACACTTTATATGAAGTTCAGTATATATTATTATATACTAATGCAGTACAGAATCTGGAAAATATGAAAGCTAAAACTTAAGGCATCAACAGCACCAGTCACCTTGGGCTGTTGGGGACCACTGTGTACCTCTCAGGGGACAGACAAAGCTCTGTCCTTCACCTCCTGCAAACAGGCCACCCTGAAAACAACTACTGTGTCAAAAGTCAGGTGCCAGAGGTATTTCCTTGGGTACATGTTCCAGAATGTCATTCTTACTGCTGGTTCGATCTGAGATAATATGAAATGTACAAAGGTCACATTAATCTGGACTGATAAAATCCAGTCAGGAGATGAGAGAACACTCTGGGTTTCAGTGGGTTTCTTGGATCCAAGAAGTGAGGGAAGACTGTAACCTCACTGAATATGACTAGTTTTAATCCCTGGCATGCTTACATGCTATTTCTCAACACCCCAAAAAGCCATCATGATGGAAATTCCAGTGTCACCATCTGGTTTTTCCCTGGATGCTGGGCAGGGTCCATACCCTGACTAATTGTGTGGAAAATTCCATGTCACGGATGGTGTCCTGCTCCATCCTGTGCAACTGTCCTCAATTAACACCTCTGCAGCTCCAGTAGCATGACCAGTCCAGCCAAAGTTCTCTTCCCAGTCACTCCTTGGATCGCTTTCAGGTTCCATCACGACAAAGGCAGAGTTCCGCCTGACACTGAAGACACTGAACAGTGTCTGCCTGTTCATCTTTTTATGTTGGTATTTGGGATGAGGTGGAGAACATATCCACAGAGGCCTGGCTGCTGGCAGTGCAGAAGCTAGTCCTTTTGTTCCCATCCTTTTGCTCTTTCTCCTTTCTCACTTCTGTTCACCACCTGCCATTCCCATTACATATTTCCACATTGATCCTGAAACCTGACTTGGCCCAAGATGAGGATGTGAGATGAAATTTCTGGTTACAGCTCCTATTTCCCTTCCTTCTTGTTTTGTCATAACCATTGAGCTGGGGGACATATCCGCATTCCCTAAAAATCCTATTTCTCAGCTCCCTCAGAAGCTGTGGCAGGATTTGGGTTGGAACTCACCCCCAAGGATGGTCTGTTCACAGTCTGAGCAAGATCACCTGTGCCAGGGAGAGTTTTACCTGAAAAATCCTTCAAATCACAGCTCTCATGGTCCCCTGAGGAGGTTTGGTGTGACTGGACAGACTCAGAAGAGCACACCCCTGGCAAAACTACTTTTGATACATAGCACAGTTTTAATCTGTAAAGTACCACTAATAAGAGTACTACTGTCCTTTTTAGTGAAATTGACAGATTCTAGGCACTCTAACAGAAAATAAGCTTTTGTTTCTGCTTTATTTATGCCTCTAGTTTTTGTAACTACAACAAAGTGAGCCTTACACTATTTAGCCTCAGATGTTTATTTTTTCATAGGGAGTTGAAGATCTTGTTTTTAAGCCATGCTGACTTTTTAACTAGCTAATGAAACATCTAATTCTATACCCTAAAGCAGATTTTCCTTATAAACATGTATATTTTGAGATAACTGCCACTCTCTGAGAAGCCTGTGAGGATGAAAAACTTCTTGTGGGCTGTCAGCTGTCCCAGGTCAGACTGAAAGTTAAAAGGTACATCTTTTCTGAATATCAGAGAAACTCCTGTAAGCAGTTCAGTTATGCCTTAGGAGTTCAAGGTCAGATATCACTTTCAAAGGCAGATTATTACCCAAAAGTTGTATTTGCCCAAACCAGCACCAACACATGATGGCAGGAACAAAGCAGACACCAATGACTTTCCAATAATCAGGTTCCGAGGAGATGAGCCAATACCAGACAGAATCTGTCTCAGAGCCGACAGGCAGCTTACTGCTAAATCTGGTGGAAAAATAAAAATGCAATGTCTCAGTATGTCACTGGCAAAATCAGGACCTATGGAATTCACAGAGGCAAACAAAATTGTCAGAATTTTATCTCTTTTATTAGTGCTATCCTGAATGCTTATTAAAAACCATACATAAATAGAAGTTTTTATTCCTTTGTTGGGAATTTACATGTGCAAAAGGGCAGATTTTCAGGTCCTGTATTGAAAAGGGACTGACGATGAGGATGTGGGAAATGGGATTTTTTCCTGAGGCTGGATATTAAGTCACTGAGCAGAAGACCAATATTATTATTATTACAGATGTTGTGGAAACTAAGGAAGATCATTGAGCTTTCTTCCTCTAATTAATAGCTTAGCTTTTACATTTCAGGATTTGAAATGGATTTTATATCCCTTTTACATTTTTGACATCAAAAATTAGAGTTAAATAAAAATATTTAATACATTCATGTAGAAATGCCATTATCTAATTATATTCATATACTGAAAATGCTGTCTTGCAATAAAAATTTCTATTTTTATCCTTTTCTCATAATTTCTGATAAAGAAACTACTGAGCAAATACTATGAGATTGGAGAACATATTAGTAGTCAGCAGGAATTCTAATGTAGAGCACTGACAAGGCCTTAGTCTGACAAGTTTAATCAATTTGAGTATTAATTAATCTATAGACTACTGGAAGTGGCTGAAAACTTAGAGTCTAAAAAATTCAGTGGATTTAGACACATATGACATCTTTTATATACTTCTTTACAAAAAATAATTTACTAGCTAGAAGAATGAGATTAAAAAAAAACCAAAACCAAAATAACACTCAACTCATGATTTTATATCAACTATTTAGACAGGAAAAATGAAAGTTTTTCCACACTGTGTTTCCACTAAGATACAGCTCACTGTCAGTATGGACACTCTGTGAAGCCTGTAAGGAAGATGAAATTGGCAGGGATGCTCACAGCAATAATATTCTTTAAAGCAATACCCTTATTATTATTCTGCATTATATCCTGAACAAGATATTATGAATTCTGCTCATATGCATAGAAAAAGAAGGAAGGGGAGGGGA
>QVAJ01000667.1:10753-23102 GCA_003546035.1 Mixornis gularis | reverse complement strand
AGGAAGGAAGGAAGGAAGGAAGGAAGGAAGGAAGGAAGGAAGGAAGGAAGGAAGGAAGGAAGGAAGGAAGGAAGGAAGGAAGGAAGGAAGGAAGGTTGGTTAAATTCATTATCACATGCTTAGGAAACAATCAGTCTATAGGAATGTGGTTTTGTGTGGGTATGAAAAGCCTGAACATCTGTTCCTTTGGCATAACAAACGCAATCACTCCTCCCAGGCCCATGATCTTCCCTCCAGCTCTGATCACTGCATACAGAAGTATGAAAACAGGATTGCTCTTCCCTCTGAAACCAGAGAATATTTCCATTTGGATTTACAGTGCATAGTGAAATAGGAAAGGATGCCCAACCAAAGGAGAGGCAGTTCGCCTGTAAATGCAAATCTGTCATTCTCTCAAGTGCAGTTTTTTCTGCTTATACGAGGAACAGCCTGGACACAAATCCACACATCCTGTCCTGCCTGGCAATGGTTGTATCTGTTGGGCCTGTACAGGCTTGTTGGAGAATATGCTGATCATATGTGACTATGATCAGCTTTTTTCTAAATTTACCCTGCAAGGCCTGAATAAAAGCTCAGCTGGAGGGCAGAATCTCTTCACAGAAAGGAAAAGACGTGCCCAGAGTGGAGCAGCTCCCCACAGAGAGGGGATAGATTTCTTCTGAATAGTGGAAGGGGTGAAATCAGAAGCACAAGCACTGAGAGAGTTGTGAGCATTTCTGGCTTTTTTAAAGGAATAACAAAGGGTGATGACTTTGCCTCCGATGCCACATCAACAACAACATAATTTCCTATTGTTCCAGCTACCAAATGCAAGAGACAAAATGCACTTCTAGACCCTCATCAAACAGCAACACCTGGCTCCTAGACACACTTTGAAACCAAGGGTCTGTTTGCCTGTTCAGGAAGAAGATGAGCACTCTGGCAACATGAGCAAAGTTTGACCATCTGTTGCTAGGGAAAAGGAAGACTTTAGATCAGCCATAGCATAGAGAGGGTGTCCTGGGATAACTTTATGATGCTTTTAGCCCCAGTTGTCTCTTCTGTTTATGCTGGATATTAAGTTCTGCATCTTTAAGACTGGTTCTGAGAACGAAGGGGGGGGGGGGGAAAGAAGCACACAGTTTGGTTTCAGAAACTGCACTAGCTCTCCCACCTTTCTTTTCTCTTCATTACAGACTGCTGTCTGCAGCACAGACATGTGGAACAGAACTCTCCTTTGCTTTTAGTTAGTTTTTTGGCTAGGTGAGGCAGAGAAACTCCTGGGCTGTGGCTTTTCTTTTTCTTGGAATTTTTCAAACCTGCTCTGAACTGAAAACCCAGAAAAACACCAGGAGCTCACACTTGTGGCCCACTGTGGCCTGGTACGCTGCATTCCAGCAGTGGAAGGACTGATAGGAGACTGAGCAAGCCAAGCTACACCACATAAAAAGGACTTTCTTGAATTTGCCATCTCTTCAGAACAGCAAGAGGTTTTATTGCTGAATATTATTAATTTTTTGTGCTTGTGAACACTTTGCTTATTAAATAAACAGCTTTTTTCCACTTTTCTCACTGAAAATCTTCTCCCCAACCAGTAGGGGGAGAGGGCGCTTGAACCTGTTTTCCAGAGGGACCTCTTTGGGAGGTTTCCTCCCAAAATTTGCCCTGAACCAGAACAGAGGGGTAGGAGGATTTGTATAAGAGAGAATTAACTTCCGTTACTGGATCCTTGAATATGATCAGCTAAGTGTAGGGAAATTATCCTTATCATCAAGGTAAAAAAAATTCTAAACCCTGTGAAGTTTAAGAGTGACTCAGCCTGAAGAATGAAACCATCCCCACAAAAGAGCGCCGCTGATTGGCTCATTTGTGGCTGCTGGCAGCAAGTGACACCCTGCTGCACAGGCAAAGGGAAGAAAATTAAAATATAAAAAGGAAGATATTTGGTTTGCTCCTGGAACCTCTGTGCTGGCTCAGAGACACAGAGATGAGAGGCAGCATTCCCTGCATCTGGTCTGCACCCCAAACCACTACACTGATGACCCCAGTCACAAAAAATATAGCAGAAAGGAAATAAAAACCTGGCCACAATGAGAAATCTGTTACAGATTTGTCTATAGCCCATCACTAACACCTTTTTTAAGGTCAAATGTAATTTTTTAGTATTGATGGATATGTTCTT
The DNA here is from genome assembly GCA_003546035.1 of Mixornis gularis. NCBI lineage: Eukaryota > Metazoa > Chordata > Aves > Passeriformes > Timaliidae > Mixornis > Mixornis gularis. The sequence goes on along the minus strand of QVAJ01000667.1, from coordinate 20,941 downwards.
CCTTTATGTTTTAAGCAAGACACAAGTTTTTTTGAGGAATTTAAATATGCTTCATTTGCAATGCTATTAAGAGCAAAAATTTAGATAATCTTCTTCCCTGCTTCTTTTCACTAGCATTTGCTTAATTAAGAAAACAAGGAAATAACTATCAGCATTGACTCTGAAGTTCTGTAGGTAATAATAACGACTTTATTACAGAAATAACAAAACCTGCTATTGGAGAGTAAATCTCTTCATGTCTCTATTTAGGTAATTGTCAGGAAGTCTTAAACATTTATTACAAATGTTGGTAGAAACTTCAGCTTTCTACAACTGGAATGGAAGAGTGTCCTGGGTTGTAGTATAGGATGTGCAAAAGTATTCTATCACCATCTTTATGAACTGTTGAATCCAATTGTTGGAGCAGTGTTTTTTCTCAGACCCCCTCCCCCTGGACTATCTTCTGTTAATGGCCCATCAGATGCCTTGCTGTATGACTCATAGATAACTGCCTCCGGGAGTGATCTCTCTCTAATGGGCCATCAAAGACCCATTGTGAGATGCTCTGCTCAGGGGGAGTAACCAAGTGTTCTCACCTGGATATAATCTGGGATTTGGGGGACAGTACAGGCAGCCCTTAGCAACTGGATTCCCAGAGGATCAGGGCTACCAGACCTTTCTATGGGATCACTGCTTCAGAAGACCATCTCATCTGGACTGCTTCCATCACCCTGCTCAGTATTCTGACTCTGTCAGTGGTCTTTTGTATTATTGGATTTATTTCATTTTATTCTACCTTTTTTCTTTCTTCTTATTAAATTGTATTTTCTAACTTGGAGCCTCTCACTTGGTTTGTTTTCAAACCACTACACCAGGTGAAGTTTTTCCTATTTTTTTTTTATTAAAAAGGTCTCCCTCTGCTTAATTGGTTCTAAAAGGATCAAGAACGGAAAGTGGGTGAGAGAAGACATGGGGGGAGACTAAAATATCTACAGACTCATCTAACATCTTGTAAGAGTCTCATTTGCTTTTGAATTTAGGTTGACAAAAATATCTGCTTTCTATTTCCATTTCCATTGGTTATAGGTATCATAGCTATGTGAGGGGAGGCTAGTGTTTCAAATTTCAAACCAGTTCCATTTTTCTGTTCTTAAATCCAGATGTGCAGAAGAAAATAAGACATGAATGGCCACAAGGAGCCTGAAGTAGGCAACACATCTCACCAAAAACACAGTTTGAAACCTGTTTTGCTTTCCAACAGAGATTTAAAAATCAAAGTATTCCAAGGGGCCAAAAACATTCCAGCCGAAAAAATGATGTTTCATGAGGTCTAAACCATGATGTGGCCATCACCATCAGAGATTGCCAGGAGCTCAAAAATTCCTTCCCACTGTCATGAGGCCCTCAGATGCATTCAGATACTTTTGAAGTAACTGCTTCCAAGGAACTTTGCTCAGTGGAAATGGAATGGAGTTGAATCCTTCAGTTCAGGTATAAACACTAGCCCCGAATCTGCAAATTTCCATTTCCATTTGGCTCCAGTGTGGGATCGAGCACTCACTGCTCTGAAGAGAGGAAAGAACCTGGCCTGATGTCCTGTCCTCTTTCCTCCCCTCCTCCAAAGCCTCTGCATTCTGTCTGCCCTTGTTCCTGCCAGGTTGTCACTCCAGCCCCTTCCTCAGGTAGGACCTGCTGGATCCTGCACACTACAGTTTTAAATTATTAAAATGGCAGGAATCATCCTGGGCTGACTGAGCTCACTGACTGCTCAGGGCTCTACAGCAAACAGCATGTCCCTTCATGTCATACAGCAGAGGGGACACCTTCAGTAATTAGGATTTTCTAAGTAATTGGGATTTTTCCAGTCTGATGTGAGCTCCTTTTGCCCTTGTTCTGGTATGATTAATGCCATGTGCATGTAGAACAGCAACATCAGGCTGATGATACACAACTCATCTCTCTGCAAGTTTCTATGACTCATCATCACATCAGTGTTCTTCACTTGTGTCCCCCATGGCAAGCAACACTTCCCATCCCGAGGCTCTTAACCACATGTGAAAAGCAAAATATGGGCTATTTTATTTAGTCATATCCTTAGCATGTCCAGCAGCAGTCTTTCTGTGTCCTACTTCAGCTGAAAATATATTATACGAGGAGAAAATGTGACTGTGCTACACACTTGTTTCATGAAATAATTAATTACTAATAACTAATTCATTAAATAATTAATGAACAATGTCAAAGACACTTCAGTTTTCTCAAACAAATGTAGAATTCCTGCTCCATTTGGCATTACATTTTTTTTGAAACATTCTTCAAACAAAAGTTTATCTCACTGCACCAGCAAATAACTTCTTAAAGACACCTTTCCAGAGAAAAAATGATTCATTAAAAAAAAGTCTGTAAGGAAGTTGATTAGCTACAGAAAAAAATCTTAGGAAATGTCACAAAAGTTTAGCGTGTCTAAGCAGAAAGTTAGCCACTGACATAGGCGAGTGTGTGACATGGTATCAGCTGTAAATGTACTCACTGAGATATGAGGGCTCTAGATAGTGCTGAAATAAAGCAAACCCCCAAACCTTTGACAGGAAAATTATTTTGAGTGGTTTAAAGACAACACTGGAAAGTTAACTCAAGACACCTGTGGAGATTTGCCAGATTTACAGCAAATTAACATAATTATTGTAAGGAGTCATTCACCCCACAGTGTTGCTTAACACCGAGATCCTTATGTCTGTGAGCAAGGTAGAGATGTGGGATTAAAAATGCAAGCAAGGGGAAAAAGAGATAAGGTTCTTTCTACTGAAAAGAAACTGCAAAAAAATTTTTTTAATAAAATTTTTACTGAAAATAGCATGTTATCTCTATTGGCCCATCCCAAAAGATGATTTATATGATTTCACCAGCAAACTGCTCTTGGGAACACACAGAAAAGTGAAAGTGGAATGTCTGAACATGTCACAACTGTGTCAATACTCTTTATTTTTTTCATTGTTTTGGACTTTCCTACTTYTGACAACCAGATAGTAGAATCTGTTCTGCTGTCTCCTCCCTCTTACTGATTTCTCATAAAATTCCAGTGATAATTTTTTGATGATTGCATATTCATAGGAGGAAAATACAACAGTGTTGAAATTAGGTAAAAAAAATGGTCAATTGGACAGAAAAGTATAACCTTTGCTCCCTCTGAATTTCACCTCTTTTGAAAGCTGTTATAATGCCAGAATGCTGCACTGTGGGCTGAGTGCAGCAGTGAAAGCAGTTTAAGTTGACGATCAGAGTTTTACTCTGAGAAAAAACACATATACGCAAAATAAACCATAACATCACACCACTGAAAGCTATATCCAAATAGTCTCCTGTCTGAAGAGCTCTGGTTTGTTTCATTTTCCCAGTATGGAGAGATTCTGTGAATAATTGGAAACACTGCATTTTCACTCAGGGGTTGACTTTGAACTTGGTAATATCCTGTGACTGGAATTATATAAGAGTAAGTTACTTCTAGTAATAATCTACCAACAAAAACAGAGAAGAAATCCTAACTTTCTGTCCTCCTGCTCATCTAGCATACAAACTGACTAAAGACTGTGCCAGATGATGCCTGTCCTAGATTGAAATGCCAAGAATGAGATGCTGTGATCTGACAAACAGATGGGAAGAGTCCACTCAAGTGTGAAAGCTGCAAGCTCAGCATCCATGTCTCTCCTGGTCTGACAAGGCATGTCTTCCAGATTCCTGTTCTGTACTCACTGGACAGCAAGCACCAAGAAGCCCTGAAACACTTGGCTGGATATGTGAGATTTAATGAGCCAGGAAGTCTGAAGTTGTATTTCCATTTTCTGTTCAAAAGTAGATGAAACTTCATAAGTTTTCAGAAATAAAAAAGATGGGAACACTGAGAGAAAACACCAGCTCAAGTGAAGGGGATCATGCTTGAAGGAGGAAAGCAAACTGAAAATTGGTTATTTATTGGCCAGGGTGGAGGTGCTGTGACAAATGTTCAGTTTAGGAAAGTGCCACAAAAAAGTCAATGCTGGTGGCACGCACCTGCTAGAAGGGCACTAAACATTCATCATGGGGGCTGTGGTTTGTGTAGTATGTGGTGATGTGCCTGAGGAACCTGCGGCTCATCTCTCTGCCTAGAAAACTCCTGCAGGTTTTCCAGCATTTCCAAAAATGTAGTAAGTATGTCTGCTTAAGGCATCACTCATGTGGAATGATAACTTCTGGTTTCAAAGCAATTTCAGCAGTGTGTGAGCAGCTTCCTCTGCCGGGGAGATGCACTGAGGTCAATCCAGTGCTCTGGAGACTCTGCCTGGACAGGAATCAGGACTCCAGAGGAAGGCAACCATTTAAATCCTGCTTGACCACTCCATTTCAGGGCTAGTAAAGAACTGTACTGATTGCAGGCTTTGTTTAATTACTGCCCTAATCCCATACTGTTAATTTTTTTTTTTAATGGAAAAAGAATCTGACACCTCAGTCAAAGCTGAGGTTAGAGAGAGATAATATTTGTCCTATAAAAAATGTCCAAAATTAAATATTTTTAAACCAAGCACAGCACCTTTGATCAAACATAAGAACTGCAAGCATTTATTAAATCCCCCCAAAGAAATGGACTTAAACATGAACATATCTTAATCTCCTTCATCAAAATATTTTGATTCCTAAGCATAGCAGAAGTCAGGCAAAAAACCGAACAACAACCAAACAACGGAAAACTCCACAAACTCCATCAAAACATCTCAACCAAACCAAACAGTTAAAACAGTCCAAAAGAAAGGAATAACAATGTCTAATTCAACAAATGTGATCCTAGTATGTTCTAGAGTATTTTTATTTATTACATATTATATTTATTTAGTATATATTATTTATATTTATTTATTATTTAAATCCAGAGTATTTTTATGGAACCCAAACAAGATTTAGTGCCAATAAACTGCAAGATCCTGAGCTTGCATAGTAATATGAGGATGCTGTGCTGATTTGCTTAGAAGGACTCGAACACACACATCAAATCTGACTAATCTGCACACATCGAATCTGACTAATGCCCACCAAAATTTACTTGGCACTGTTTTTCTGTTGCAACAAACTTACTTTGACAAGCCCTACATAAGGGTTTGCACAAACCCTAAAATGTTGAAATGCTGAAAATATTCCTAGGTATGCAAATCATTCAGTTTAAAAATATCTTTTCCCTTTTTCTTGTGACACTTAATATAATGGCATCCTGATAGTGTCACTGGGGTAAAAATAGATTTCATTAATTTATTCTTTTAAAAGATGTTGACAAGTCTAAGGATGTTTGAGAGAAGACATTCTATAAGATTTTCTGAAAGAAGCATCTGCATGGAGAGTGGGTTGCAGAGTTTTGGCAGCTCTTTAGGCATTGGAATCTGTTAATAAGCAATTATTTGTTGATTTTTCTTTTTCTTTTTTTTATTTAACTCTGACAACCTTCCCTGCCTGTCTGCTAGGAAAGCAGGAATATCCCTCCCAACTGAAGAAAACAGATAATTCCATCTCCTCAGGGGGAAAAACAAGCTGTGTAACTAGATATGAACAGGCTGTTTGCTGCTTGTACTATTTCATGTGTGACTCCATGGAATGCTTCAGGGACAGAAATTCCCTAACGCTTTTTGGGAGAAAGTTCTGGTTAACTGTGTAAAATGGAAGAAAAAATCTTAACTCTGGCATGGCTAAGCAACTGAGGGTGCTGGTGGGGCATGAGGATCCCTGTGGACTGAGCAGTCACTTCATTGAATTTGCTGGTGCCATGATCTGGAACAGCACAAAGTCATGACAGCAATTTCAGCAGTGGAGCCTTTTCCTACTAGGAAAGCAGAAAAATCTGGCTAACAGTGTAGTTGAAAGTGTTTTAGGGATGATAATAACTATCCCACATTTATAAAAAAGGCTGTTCAGTTATATATTACTAAGATTCAATTTACAGATGAGATATCCTCATCTTCTGGCTCTCTGCAGTATAATTAAAATTCAAAGCAGACAAAAACTTGCAGTGAATTCTGAAGGGTTCCACTCACTATGTTCTTTTGTAAGCTATTTTTCTCTTCAATATAATAAAAGAAAAGGAAGATTTCCACACACTTGAGGCACTCATGTTTGGAAATGAGGGAGAAAAGGCTGAAGAAGACAAAACCATATGTGGGTTCAGAGCTCTCCAGTATATCTTTTGGAAGAAGTCCCAGTGTGTAGTATAAAGGTTTGCACTAAGCAGTTGTTGAACATAAACAAGTATCAATTTTTCATTTAAGTAATCCTGCAGCGGGTGTTGATGCTTGTGACAGGTGATTGTTCTCATTTCTCCAGTATTTTTTAAAAAAGGCAAAACATGTGTCTCCTTTTATGGTTTCTCTGGTTCTTCCAGTGACTGTAAATTTCTCCTGGCGCAATGCACAGAGACCATAAGTAAATGCTGCTCGTTCACACATTCTCTCTTTTAGGGCATCCAGAGTATTGTCACAATGCCATAGAACATCAGCAGAAGGCAGTTCCACCATTCTTCTCTGCCTAAATCCTGATGACGTGTAAATACATTCCCATTACAGACCTCTATGGGTTCTCTGCTTTTGCTTCCTGGAGAAAGAACAGCTGGCTTAAACTATCTAAAGAGAAACACGAGATAAGGACAAGAAGAAAGCCGCTGGCAAGATCTCCCTTCTGCAGAGATCTGCCCCCTTTCCATGAACAGGATGCTGTGGCACTTTGGTCCAGGCTTATTGGTTTTTGTGGCATGTGTGAAAACTTGTTCTTTCACCTTGCACATATTAGAAATATTTTCCTTTTGTCCTGGCGGAATGAATGACACTCCCACTGAAGTCTTGTTGACAGTTGTGGCTTTTTACATCCATGCTGTATACTGAAAAAACATTTAAACACTTGAAAAAAAAAAATCTGTTACGTAGCCAAGTGTTTGGAAGTGGTCTGCCCCCACAACCATGCATGGCCTGACACAATTCAGTTAAACTGAATTTTCAGTGGATTTTCCTTTAAATCCTGAGATATTGGTGTGGGGCACCCTTAGCTCACGGGTTCTCTGCTCAGTGTGGAAGATCTGTAGCTCAGAGAGGATGTGAGCATTTCCCTTGACATTCATGTCAGTGATTTGGAAGTAACGACCTCACTTATCTCTGATTGGTCAAATGAAGTCCAGACAACTATGTTATGTTTTAAAAGGTTCAGAAGAGCTGACGTTACCAAATCACCTAGGACAAATATCAGAGTGAAGGATATCCTTGGTGCTGAAAGGCAACTAAGTAAGTAAATGTGCTGTTGTAATATCCAGGAGTTTAGAGCTGTGCCCATGCTTCATATTTTAATTTTTTTCTGAAATAATTCAAATAAACTGAGAGAAAGAGAGCTGAGCTTAGAAACAGAGATAGAAATACTGGCCCTGCAAATAGCACAGAAGGAAGATCATTCTGATTTTCAGTTAGCTCCAAAATGTCATGCAGGAAAACGAAATACAATCAGGGACGTAAGCCCCGGGAGGCTGTGAAGGATCAGTCATTTAACCATTGATAAAAAGGAAGTCATAATGATGGGTTAAATATATATGTGAATAAAAAACAGCTAAAGATCAATATGATCTTTGATGCCATGAAAACTGAAAGCCTCCAGACTGGGGAAGATCTAAAAGGGGAAAAAAGGCAAATCTGCTGAGGATAGAGTTAAATATTTGTTGTCCTCAGCACTGTTAAAGATTTGACTGATTTATTAAAAAAATATGGATATTGATCTAACACCGATATCCACAATGACGGACAAAGACTCTCTAACAATTTAAAGTTAGAAAGTGTATGTTTATTACGACACCGGGCAGCGTGCAGGATAGCTCCCAAATACACACGCGCAATTCACAGATGATCACAGGGTCTTTTTATGTACAAGAATATTGAATACCCAAAACAAATGCATATTCATAACTCTGGTACATCCCATTCCCCGCTTCGTATGGTAATTAGCCAAAAAGCTATTAAGCATGCGTAGTTTGTTCTTTGAAATGGGTCGGTGGTCTTTTTATGGGGTGGGGTCTCAACATGATGAAGTAAAATGGGTCTTCCTCACTTTGACTTTTTAACCTCTTAGTGCTACATGACAACTGAATCCTGTTTTCCAGCACTGTTTGATTGACGCTGGTATTGTGTATTGATTATTCAAGGATGTACATCCTTCTGTTGGTCAGGGTGCACACCCTTAAAAAAACAAAAGGAAGTTAGTCTGTGTCCACTGATAACAAAGGGCCATTGATTACTCAGGAGTTTGACAGGCTTCATGATTTACTAGTTCCTTAAATCTTCAAAATTAATGTTTCATGACCACATTAATTATGTGTAGGAAAGAAGGACTGATAGAGGACAATTATGTTGAGAGTTGTCAATTTTTGTTTCCATTTTCCAAGGTTGGTTTGGTTTACTAACGATAATTGCTTTCATTTGCTGATTAACGACATAAAAAGGTGATTTGTGATAAAAGCACCTGTTAGAAAACCTCTTTGAAAAGGTAGAACATATGAAATTGATCATTTGATATGAAATTATGCAATAACTGAGGAGTTAAAATACAGTCTCCTGAACATTATAATAGTTTATATTGGTAGTGCAAACCAGCAATAGATTGCATTTTATCTCTTGTCATTTACTGGTTTTGACAAGCTATATAACTAGCACAAAAATTTACATGGTCCAGTACCACAAAAAGGCTGCAGTTACATTATAGAGTCTACTAATGGGAAATAAAGTAGACACCTCTCATACTTTTACCCTTACAGACACCTGACCAACAAACCAGTATTGGCAAGGCTCCTTTGGTGAAGACTGCTGTCAATGTGGAAATGCTACCCTGAACTTAGAAATCCAGGGAACAGAGTTACCAATGGGGATATTATAGCTCTCTTACAAAGGAAAATGAGCTCCTGAAATGGTTGGTTTACTACTCCTTACTATTTATTGTCTTGGCTTATCACAAAACTGATTGAGAAAAATTAAAATTAATATTTTTCCCTTCTTTAGATCTTGTTCTGGGTGAAATCATGCTATGTGAAGCTCCCTCACCAGCCCCCTCGGGAAAATGCAATTTTCTTCTATCACACTCAAATCTTTCTGGAAGCTGAGTAGCCTCTGTGTGTCAGTGAAGCTAGAGGTTAAACTATTAACAAAGTCATTATCTGCTAATAAAGGACAATAAACAGATGACCTTAGGTACATTAATTAGCAAAGCATGACTTAATACTACTTGGACTCCAGAACAGAACAATAAAGAGGAAGCAGTTCTTGTTGTTTTTCCAGTTTTTCCAGAGGGCAGTAATCTCCCTTTTGCTGCTCTCAGTCAGCACAAGGGTGTGCTGTCTATTTACATTCGTGCCTGAAGAGGAGGTTCTGTCCAGGGGGGAGCCCAAACAGCATGCAGAGTAAGCAGTGAAAATCTGGTTTTACTCTGCTTACCACTTGGCAGAGGTGCAGATACACCTAAATATTCATTGAAGGTTGTTAACCCAAATATCAAAACTACAGAGCTGAATGCAAGGGAGGAACTGGCTCATTCCTATTTTCCTGGACAGATTGCATCTCTCTAGGTGACCCAAGAGAAATATCTGCTTCCTCAAGCCAGCTTTCTGTATTTGAAAACTCCAAAATTCTTCAGCCCATCCTTGTTCTGATAATGACTACAGACATCACAGTGGTGAGCCTGTAATGAAATGGTGGTGAGAAGAAAAGATCACAGGAAGGGCACTTTATTTAAAATTATCCTGGCCTGCTTTGTTGGGAAAGTTCTTGGAACTTGAATGACCCAGTTATACTTATTTTCCTTCCTCTAGGTGTTTGAAAAATGACATGAAAAAGCCACTTGATCCTTTGCATGCTTTTTCACCATAGGTTTGTCTGGATGTCTGAAAATCCTTGATTTCATTTTGAGGGCATTTTGCTTTATTCGTAGAGGCAGGTTCTTACTGGGGCTCTCTTTAAGGCCAGAGTTCATTAATAACCTGAAAATTCTTCCTGTAAAGGTTTATTTACAACACGGCTTATCCATTAGGAATTTTAAGACTTTATGAATAGTCACTCAAGGCTTGAAACTTACATTACATAATGTTAACATTAGTCATTGGATCACAGGCATGTCTTAGCAATGCTGTATGGATGTTTCCTACATTATGCTGCCACCTTTTTGGGCTACACAAAA
>QVAJ01000666.1:50785-62535 GCA_003546035.1 Mixornis gularis | reverse complement strand
GGATGGGATGGGATGGGATGGGATGGGATGGGATGGGATGTGCAGGATGGCTGGATGGGGTCTGTGGGATGGGATCTGCAGGGTGGGATCTGTGGGATGGGATCTGTGGGATGGGATCTGCAGGATGGGGTCTGTGGGATGGGATATGCAGGGTGGGATCTGTGGGATGGGGTCTGTAGGATGGGATCTGCAGGGTGGGGTCTGTAGGATGGGATCTGCAGGGTGGGGTCTGTGGGATGGGATGTGCAGGATGGGATCTGCAGGGTGGGGTCTGTGGGATGGGATCTGAAGGGTGGCCTGGCCACAGCCTGTGACACCAGTTCTGGCTGCTGGGGTGGGAGTAGAGACTCTGCTGGCTGTGGGGGCTGTGGGACCAGAGCTCCACCCCAGGCCCAGCTCTAACCTGTCTCCTCTAACCCTGCTGCCAGCCCTGAACACATTAATCCCTTTCCTGCTTGCTCCCATCCCAGAAAATGAAGGGCCCCGAGGTGATCAGCTTCATAGAGCAGGGCAAGCGCATGGACTGTCCCCAGGAGTGCCCGGCTGAGATGTACTCCCTGATGCAGCAGTGCTGGACATACAGGTGAGCATTTCACCAGGGTGTCCCTCAGCTCCAGCAGAGTCACCAAATCCCAGAATGGGATTGGAAATTTGGGTTGGAAAGGAGCTTAAAGCCCATCCAGTCCAACCCCCTGCCATGGGCGGGGACACCTTCACCACACTGTTTGCATGGTGACAACACAAACCAATGGTGGTGTCTCCTGCCTTTGTTTGTGATGATTCCCCAGCACAAGATGAATTTTTTATTATCAGACACCCGCATTTGCCTGTGCCAATCCTGGAAGGTCCCCAAGGCTCAGTGTCTTTTCCATCCAGGAAAGCCTCAGCTGCCTCCTGAGCCCTGGCACAGCCAGGCTGCTGCTCTCCCCCAGGGTCTCTGTGTGTCCCCTCAYTGCATCAGGCCACTTTTGTCCTCTCTGGTGACTTTATTTGTTCCTCTCTGCCCTTGCAGATGGGAAGAACGTCCAGGATTTGTGGCTGTGGAAAACATCATCCGCTCCTACTACTACAGCATTGCTGCCAAGCCTGAAAATGGGCCAGACACAGGGGACAAGGCCAAAGCAGCTCTTCCTTGAGATTCCTTCTCTGCTCCTCCACCTGCCCTGCATGGACCTGGAAAGGCTCTTTGTGAAGTTTTGCTTTAACCTCCCAAATGCTCCTCAGGAAGTGAGGACGTGGGGGACGTGGTGTCCCCACGGACAGGGACACCCAGCTGTGCCTCCCAGCTCCTCCAGCCTCACCCAGCCCAGGAGTAYAGACAGTGGCAGAGCTCCTTCTCAATTCCAGAGCTGGATTTTCCCAATTCCAAAGCTGTCCCAGGATCTCAGAGCTTTGTGCCTTCCAGGCTCACTGAGGATGAACTTTGTTGGTTCCAGAAAACCTGGATTTTCCCAGATCCCTTAACAAACAATGCTTTCCCAGGAAAACCACCATGTGCCCGTTCCTGGTGGGGTTTGCATGGGGTAGGACACAGCACAGGGAGCCACCGAGTCCTTTTCCCTTTGGATTAGGGCGAGAAGCAGCTGATTTGCAACTGGGATGGGGAGGAGCCGTGGGACAGAGCTGGTCCCACTGGTTTGTCCCCCTGCACCCCTGGCCAGCACAGAGCAGGTGTCACCCAGCCCTCCGAGGTGGCTCCCAAACAATTCCAGGACCAATCCCTCACCTCCTGGATCCCACCTGGCCCCTCTGTGCTGATGAAATGCTGTTTTTCAAGCTTAAAAACTGGTCAGTCTATAAATAAACGATTCTATGTTCTGAACATCCCATGGCTCAGATCATTGAACTCTGAGAAATGCTGGCAACTGCTTCAGGCTCGTTGCCAAAACCCCCAAACCCATCGGGATAAGAGAACCCTCCAACGCTGCATTTTTAGTGTTAGAAAATTGCTTTATTCTCAGCTCTGGGTGTGGATGGGGCTGACAAAATCCCAGCCTCCACACAGCCCCCGATCCAAAACTTCCTCACCTTCTTATACATTTTTAGCAAACAAAGCAGTGAATGTTCATTGCAGCATATCAAGGTTAGCTCAACAAACTTTACAGTTTTAGTCATTTTTCCAGGGTGTGTTSCCACAAAAGGAGCTTTGCTAGATGCCAGAAGTAATTTAAGAATAACACATTGTCTGTAATTAATATGTTGGTTGTTATCCATTACTATCCATAAATAATAATCCATAAAATCAATAATATTTGGATAATAATGATTTAAATTTTATAACCCTATATTATAATCTATAATAGATAATATATGTATAATATACATTATATAACAGATAACATATTATATATTCTATATAATTTATCATATAATATATAATACATTATATACATATAATATATATTATACGATACATTTAATATGTTATATATTATTATAATAACAATATTTTAAAATTTGGAGGATAATAATTTGGATAATCCAAATTATCCATAACTGTAAAACATATACTACAATCAAACAAACCAAACAAACAAAACTCCYAGAATACAACAAACAATAATCCAAATATAAATATAAAAACCCCTAACAAATTAATTCTATTACACTCCCCCAAACACACCAAAATTAACACTATGTACTCACAAGAATAAAAAAAACCCACCACAAAATAACTAAAAACCCACCCTACACCTCACCCTACAACCCATAACACCACTAATCAACTAMACCGCAATTAAAACCCCTAACTTAAAGCTATTTTCAAAGTTTTATCATTTCCAACAGGCTGACTAAGAAAACCAATGTAATTTCCCTCTATTAAGCCAGGATTTCTCTCCTTGATGCTCTCCTTGCCCAACCTGCAATCTTTGGGCTGGTTTWGTTGCGCAGCTGGAAGGTTTTTTGCATGTTTTCTTGCAAAAAAAGTGGCTCAGCTGTGTGCAGTGGGTCGGAGCTGCGGGGGATTGCCCGTGGTGGGGCTGTGCTGCAGAGAACAGAGGCTGTGAGGGCTGCGGGAGCGGAGGAAGCTGGAGGTGGGAGCCCTGAGGTGCAGCCAACACCAGAATTTATCTCTCACCATCTCCTGGTAGTTGAAGCCACAGAGCAGCTSCCCCCCCCAGCGCCTTGTCCTGGGGGAAAGCAAACAGCCTCAGGCCAGGGCACAGCCAAAAGCCTCTGGGTGAGASTGGGATTTGGGCTGAAAATAAAGTTCTGGGGAGCATTCAGGTAATTAACCTTGTGGACATCTGAATTAATCTCGGTCCCAGCAGTCACTGAGCCAGGTTGGAGGAAAAACAAGTCCTAAATTTCCTTGCTTAGAAGCCTCCAGAGACACCAGCCCTTCATGAGGCATTTTCTCTCTCAACCCCATCAACTTGTTCTGAATGTTGAACCCTGGATAGATGATCCCTCCCAGCAGAGAGGAAAACAGGGATCCAGGAGAACCTGCCTTGTTCCTGTTTGTTGTGTCACTTAGTGCAGGAAAAAATTCTCCTCTCTGTCATGTTTTCCTCCCAGACCAAGCAGCTCTTTAGCTGGAAAAGAGGAGGCTCAATGTGTTTTCTACTTGAGAGCCGCTGCCAAAACATTTTGTTTAGACTGTGTTTTCAAAACAAATCCATTTTCTGGTTTGAAATGATTTCTTGCAATAAATTTTCAGTTAACTGGATGCTGCTATAATTTTTTTTCCAACAGGGAAGGAAAGCAYCAGAGAAGTATTCCCAGAGAAACTTSTGCTTTAGTTGGAGACRGTTTTGAGTGTGTGTATCCACACCYCGRCAGGCAGGACATAAATCCCTTGGGATTACGCCACAGGACCAAGGGAAAGGGTTTATCCTGCCTGGGCTGGGGATGATTTGGGTTGGAAGTTGTCTGTTCCAAGAGCATTGGAAAATATCAGGAGTCACTGGAAGGGGAAAAAGGAGTGAGATGAGCAGGACCTGAAGTCACAGGGCTCCTGTGAATCCGTGATTCCTGCTTTTGGGAAGTGCAGGGTGTGACAGGCACCCCTGAGGGGAATTCCCTCGGAATTGAGGCCCTGATCATCCCCACCCTGCCATTCCAGAGGGACTCATCCCCCTCAGTGGGAACAACTCCAGGTCTCCAGGGCCTGCAGCCTCTCCTCTCTCCCATCCACAGCAGGGATTTATCCAGCCCTGCCTCTCTCCCCRCTCCCTGCTGCAGGTGAAAACCCTGCTGGACCTGCAGCCCCTTCCCTGTCTGATCCCAGGGMTCTGGGCTTGGATAAGAGTTGAGTCACTGATAAAGGCAGCAGTTGGAGACTCGAGGCTCTGTGGCACTTCTCCCAGAAACTTCCCCAAATCCTCTTTTCTTCCTTCCCTCCTTCCCTGCACTCCTCCACCTCCCTGTGTTCTACCCAAACCTTTCAGGCTCTGTGGAATTTTCCACTCTCCGTGTTGTGAGGGCAGGGATGAACTTCACCTTCTGAGCACCCACAGTGATAAGGTGACAGGGTTGGTRCTCATCTGATCATCACTGGGGCACCTCAGCAGATCCCCCAGCCTGATCTGGCTCATCCCAACCTCTCCTATCACCAGCACACCCCTGATTATCAGTTGCACACAGCACGAGGACAAAGTGACCTTTCCATCCCTCTCAGGTTTTGTTCAGCAGCACAAAAACAGGACCAAAACCAGCTCTGGGTTCCCTGACCTCTGTTTCAGAGATGGGATATTGGAAAGGAATTCTTCCCTGTGAAGGTGGGGAAGCCCTGGAATGGATTTTCTAGAGCAGCTGTGGCTGCCCCTGGATCCCTGGCAGTGTCCAAGGCCAGGCTGGACAGGGCTTGGAGCAGCCTGGGACAGTGGAAGGTGTCCCTGCCATGGCAGGGGTGGAATGAGATGATCTTTAAGGTTCCTTCCAACCCAAACCATTCCATGATTCTAATTAGCCAAATCTAATTGCAGAGTTTTCTGCCATGAACCCAGGAAGAAAAAAAAGGATGTGCCAGGGCCTGGAAGATGCAAACTGAGGTGCAAAATTACAGTTTCTCTGACAAGAGGAGCGCAGATGGTGGGGATGGTTTAGATATTAACAAATATCCAAGGCCTGGGGAAAATCACCTCTCACAGCAGGAGGAAATTACTTYGTTTGCCATCAGGAAATCTGGTGGAGCAGACAAGAATTGGACTCAGCCAAAAGGTCTTTTCTTCTTCTCTCTCTGTTTTGTTTCATTTCTTTGGGTTTGTTTTTGTTTGGTTTTTTGTTTKTGTTTTGGTTTGAGGTTTGGTTGGTTGGTTTGTTTTGGGGTTTGTTTGTTTTGTTTGGGGGGTTTGGTTGTTTGTTTGCTTGTTTTTAAAATTTTATTCTGGTTTTTCCTGTTAGAAATCTCTGTCCTTCATGTGCATTTTCTTCAGAAAAGAAGAAAAATACCCCATTATTCTATCATGGAGGGAGAGGAGGGCACAGTGTAGGACCAGTGATTCACCTGAATTCCATGAAGAAATGTGAGATTTGGAGGTTTATTTTTGGCCTTTCTGGTTGTCAGACATTTCACCGCTGGCCAGGGATGGGACAGCCCGATGGGAGAAGGGAAAATAGCCAGGAAKAGCTTGGAAAATATCCTTCAGAAATCCTTCAGGTGGATTGTTTTGGTTTTTTAAKCAACAACAGAAACCTTGGAAAAGAAGAGAGGTGCTGGTACTGATCCTTATGGGACTCTTCCAYTTGCTGATGCTGTTGGAGAGTAGGAAATCCATCCTCACTCATCTCTTCCAACTCCCAGAGATCCCCATGCGGGGACAGGAGCACCCTGTGGGGTGGGGACAGGCACTGGGACACTGCTGGCAGGTCCTGCAGCAAGCCAGGAGATGCAGAGACCTTCAATGACACCCAGTCACAAAGAGAGGCCATTTTTGTCCCTAAATGTCACCAGAGGCAGTGACGGTGGCTTCAGCAGCTGATTCTCTGGGCTGGTTCACGTGGCCATCACCCATGAGCTTTGGCCACTGGGAGATGTGCCCAGGGGACAGTGCCTGGTGTCCCCCTGGCCTCCTCAAGGCCTCTGCTCCGCTGAGGTGGCACTTTTGGGGCCTTGTTCTTGCAGCCTGCAGGATTGGTGGGTACCCAAGAATTTGGCTTTTGATCTGAGGTCCCCTTGGGTTCCATCCTCCTTCTGTCCTCGCCCTCCTGTGACCTTCAACTCTGCCTCCTGTGACCTCCAAATCCACCTCCTGTGACCTTCAATTCCCCCTCCTGTGACCTTCAATTCCCCCTCCTGTGACCTCCAACTCCCTCCTGTGACCTCCAACTCCCTCCTGTGACATCCAACTCTCCTTCCTCTGACTCCCAGCCTGGGCTTGTGGCTCTGGGCCAGGGTGAGGAATCCTCAAACCGAGCAGCAAAATAACCGTGTGTCGACAGGTTAAAAAACGCCTTCAGTAAATACATTTTGCTCTTAAATCAATTAATTAAATTAATCTACAAAGTCATTGCTGAAGGAACTGCTTCTCTTTGCTGCCCTGGCTCATCCATCAGCTGGGAAATGCTGTGGCCACAGCTCCAGGGAGGCCAGGGCTGTGTGGCAGGGGGTTGAGCTGGCAGGTTTGAGGGCCCATCTGAGGACTGGCCAGGCCTTGCTTTGTTTCCACCGAAAGCTCTGATGGAATAAAAACCTTCCCCCAGAACTCTTCGGTTGGGCCTYGTCAGCGTTCTCAGGTGGAAAACTCTTCCGTTGGAAATTTCCTGTCCAACCCAAGTCACTTATTCCTGGGGTCAGGGAGTGGGTGTAGGGCACGGTCCTGGCAGGGATGTGGCACTTCCCACATCCTTTGGCATGATGGAAACAGAGACGTGGTGGAGCAGCTCCTTCCCCAGATCTACAAAATCCACTCGCTGAAATCCACTCGCCGCATYATCCTGGGCAGGATTGTGGCCATGTGCCAATGAATTTTGGGAAATAGACTGAAAGGACAAATAGTCAACAGCCCTTGACTTAAAAAGAATAAAAATTCCTGTCAAGGTGAGAAGCATCTGAGGTGGGGGTTGATATCTCCTTATCTTCTCCCAGGGAGCAAAGGACAGGATGAGAGGAAATGGCCTCAAGCTGCTCCAGGGGAGGTTTAGATTGRATATTGGGTGGAATTTCTTGATGGAAACGGTGGTCAGGCATTGGAAGGRGCTGTCCAGAGCAGTGGTGGARTCACCATCCCTGGAAGTGCTCCATGAACCTTTTGTGTGTGGCACTTGGGGACACGATCAGTGGTGACCATGGTGCTGTTGGGTTGATGGTTGGACTTGATGATCCCGAAGGTCTTTTCCAACCTCAATTCCAKGATTCTGTGTGGAATCCTGTGATCCTCTGATTTATCCCTCTGCCTTTGTTGCCCCCAGAGCTGTGATTCCAGAAATACACAGTTAATCCTTTGGGAATTGGCCTTATTGCTGCCCAGCAATGCTTCAATGTCAAATAAATATTCATTAATTTGCAGGTTTTAGCACATTTTGCCCTACTGTAGCAAATCTCAGAGAAAATGATGATTTTATTTGTTATTAAGAAGCACCTGTGCAAGAGACACCGTCAGGAAGGAACTCAAAGTGTCTGTGGTAAAAATATAAACGAATCATAAAAATAAGGGAATCACAGAAATAAGGGAATCACAAAATCTCCTATCTTGCTCCAGCTTTTTAAATTGAAAATTTAACTGGTAGATATTCACCAAATTAAAAAGCAAAATAGAAATACTGATTGGAAAAAAAAAAAGTGGTTACAATGATTAATAAAAGATCAAGCATCTCCTGCAACCAGTGGAAAAGGGGAAAGTATTTTCTTTTATGTGTTTTTGCTTCAACAAAGAAAAGAAAAAAGGACGGAAAAAGTGCTTAATGTACCAAAACTGGGTCAAAAACAGACACAGGAAGGCAGATGTCAAATCCTGCCAGCAGATCCCCAAATTCAGCACCCATTCTCCCAAATGTGAAGCAGCAAAGACTCGTCAAAGAGGGAAAAATACTGTACAGAAGGCTGAGAGCTGCTATTTAGGGCAGCCTGTTTAACACCCCGGAGCTGTGCTGGCACAGTCAGAAAAATCACAACTGAACTGACACTGGGAGGAGCTGCAAAGACACAGCAAAGGTGGGGAAGCAGCAGAGCAGCTGCTAAGTAAGAGCAGAAATAATGACACRGGCTCAGGTAATGAAAGTGGAACGAAAGGAGGAATTTTTGGGGTAGAATATAAAAATCTATTCACAGACTGAGCAGGGAATTGAGCAAAGGGCAGTGGAGCCCCAGCACAGGGAATATTTCAGAGGATATTCCAAGTATAATCTACAGGAACCAGGTTTTAAAGGGGGTGTTGAATTTTACTTTGTCRTGTTTAATTCTGATTTCATGTCAAATCATCTGGTTTATCTCTGTTATTTTAATTTTAGAAGTGAACCAAAAAAATCTCTCCTSTGGGTTTTCTTAATTTGTTTTTCTAAATCAAGGATTTGATTGTAGCTTCCCCTGATCAAGGATTCCTGTTCTTTTCATTAGGATTTAGGGATTTTTGACCTTTTTTTCTCTGGTAGTAGAACAGGCAAAGGCCATTCCTCTGAAATRGGTCACATTTGCCTCCACATCCAACCTGTTTTGCCCTCAGGGATCAGAGCTCATGAGAGGATGGAGAAATGCAGCTGGACAGGATGGAAAGGGGAGCTCACACTGCTGGAGGAGGAAACTCCTTCCACAGTTATCCCTTTGTCCCTGGGACCAAGATGGATGAAGATGCCTCAACACAGCCCCAGGCTCAGGAAAAGCAATGTAAGGGAAAATCAGATTCATAGGCAGAGTTAAATGAAGAGGGGATGAAGTGATGGGAATTTGTGGAGGTCATTCTTCCCAGCAAGTCAATGGAAGGAGGGTGTCGATGTTCCCTTGGAGCAGTTTCCAAAGGACAATGTGATTTAAGGCAGATTTAATCCTCATTTTCCCTTCTGGTATTTTTGTGTTGGAGCCTTCAGAGTRGGGAATGACATCCCTGGGGTGCCTGGGAATGGTCATGTGTGTCCTGGTGTGTGTAGGAAAGGTTTGGTGTGGCTAAAGTCACCCAGGGCTGAGTGTCCTGCACACAGGGACAGAGCTGGGCCTCTGCTGGCACTGGGCCTGCMCCAGTTTATTATGGAATCATGGAATGGTTTGGGTTGGAAGGGCCTCAAAGCCCATCCAGTGCCACCCCCTGCCATGTGCAGGGACACCTTCCACTGTCCCAGGGAACTCCCAGCCCTGTCCAGCCTGGCCTTGGRCACTGCCAGGGATCCAGGGGCAGCCACAGCTGCTCTGGGCACCCTGTGCCAGGGCCTGCCCACCCTCACATTGTCTGTGCCCCTTCCTGCAGCACCTTCATTCCTGTCTCCACAAAACCCACACCATCCCTTCTGCTGGGGAATGGCCATGGGAATCTCTGGGAATCCTGTGGGAAGGAATAACCCAGTGAAAACCCCTCTGCTCCCAAAGCTGCTGCAGTCAGGGAGCCACGGGGCTCCTGTGCTGCCCCATTCCCTGTCCAGGGCTGGAAGGGAATCATCCTCCAGCAAGTAACCAAGGAGTAAAGTGGTGGCACAGCCCAGCCTCAGGGTGACACAGCAGATGTCACAGTGGTTTAATCCCAGGAGTTGCTGCCAGCCCTCAAACAATGGCTCAGGCGTGACAGAAGGGACCAGGGATCTTTCCAGCCCCTCAGGCCAGCTGCTCCCCAGGGGTGAGTCCTGCCAAAACCCTGAGCTGACTGTGCSTGCCAGCAAATCCATCCCAACCCCAAACCCCTCCAAGAGCACAGGAGAGGGAACCCAGCTCAGTGTTGGATCATCCCTGCAGCCCAAACCCAAATCACCTCCCCCAGTTGTGTGAATGTYGAAGGTCCCTCTCCACTTCTGGCTGAGTTTCCTTTTCTCCTACGGCAGCAACTTCCAGAGCTTTTCTTTYCTACAGGATGGGTTTTGCTTCATTTGGGATAAAATGTTATTAAAGCCCTGCAGGAATTGGCAGGATGGGCTGAGGAGCTGCAGACAGGCTCTRTTCTTCTGGGCAGCTGGGGTGGGTGGGCACTGAGGCCAGCTCTGCCCTGAAAACGCTCTCGTGGCACTTCCTACTCCCTCCTAACACGCAAATAATGCCTCCTTAACTCTGTGAAATGTTAAAATAAAGGTAAGAAATTATAAACCCCGGCTGAGCTGGACTCCAAGTGGTGGCAGAGCAGTGAWTTGGTTGTTGGGGTTCAGGGTAAGAGGGTGAAGAAGCACAGCAGGAGGAAAGGTCCTGGTGCTGAGGGCAGGGGAGGAGCTGTGGTGGCTCCTGTGGGGACGGGGCGAGCTGAGGGTTTGAAGATGAGGTTCAGATGCAACATCTCGGCAGGAAAGGTGAGACCTGACCTTGGAAAGGAGCAGCTCTGAGGAGGCTCAGCCCTGCCTTGAGTTAGGAGGGGGAAACAGAGCAGGACAACACGATTTGAACCACAAAAATCCCCTGGGGGAGGAGGGAGATGTTTCTGCAGAGGAAAGTCTGGTGGTGCCACTACTTTGTGGAGCTGCTTTGAAATTCTCAGCTCCTGGAAATGATTTTGTCAACAGAAAAACGGTTTTGGGTTTGGAGAGTTTTTCTTTGCAATCTTTGGAGGGTTTCTTCAAACAATACAGCTGGAAAGTAAAGAGTATTTTGGGGGGTTTTTGGCTGTGATGTTTTGATTGTCCAAGCTGGAAACCAYTGGGGAGAGAGAAAACAACTGAGGGTGGTTCCCCAACTGCTGTTATGAAATTCAGTTTGAATTGAAAATTGAGTGTTGCTGTGGAAAATTCTCCTTGGTGAAAATTCACATTTCTGTGGAAAACCTGTTTGGAACAAAATATTTCACAGAGCTTTTTTTTCATGACAGACTGCCCAGGGATGAAGTTACCTGATCCCTGAAAATCTGAAATGCAGGAAATCTCCTTTTACAGTTGGATGTGATTGGCTCATCCCTGTTCCCTGCACTTCCTTAAAATCACTGTATTTCCTTAAAAATGCTTTTTATCCCTCTATTCACAACAATCCATTTATGTGTTGAATTTCAACTCCAGTTTTTGGAGCTAGCCAGGATCTTTATGTCACAATCTCATTCCTTCACAGATAAAAACCATTTCTTGCAAAATAATCATTTTCTGAAGGAAAATTTCTATATTGCCAGACCAAAAAAACCCCCAAAACACCACCCTTAAAGCATTACATTATATAATATCGTATTAYATTATATATATTACCTACCATATATATATATTATGTATATTACCAATAAAAAGATGAGAGGATGCGTTTCTTCTTCTCAAGATAAAAATCTAAAATAAATCAGAACSTTACAAAAGTCTGTTTCTCTCCATTCACTAGAAGGGCAATCTTACAGGATCTTTCCATATGGAGAAACCCTTCAGGAGCAGATATCTAAAGTTCAGTGCAACCAGCAGTCTCCCAGTTTCCACTTTTGGGAGCAGTAAGAGAGAAGAGTTACCTCTACAGCCCAGCCCTGATTTCCTGGGGAGAAAGAGTCTCTCTCTCCCTTGGWCACACTCATCCCGTCAGAACCAGCATAAAATAAAATAGAATAAAGTAAAAGAACAAAAAAATCAGCTGACACCCAGTGCTGTGAATGGCAGTGAAATCTCTGCAGAGGTTTGGATCAGGTATTGGGCAGGAATTGTTCCCTGGGAGGGTGGGGAAGCCCTGGAATGAATTTCCCAGAAAAGCTGCCCCTGGATCCCTGGCAGTGTCCAAGGCCAGG
>QVAJ01000666.1:31293-49460 GCA_003546035.1 Mixornis gularis | reverse complement strand
AAAAAAAAAAAAAAGAAGAAGAAAAGAAAAGGAAAAAAAAATTAAAAAAAAGAAAAGAAAAAAAGAAAAAGCCAAAAAAGGAGCCAGGGCCATGTGTGGGGGTGTGGGGCTGTCACAGGGCCGGGAGGTGAGGGACACTTGGGGACACGTCCCCCTGTCGCCCTGCCCGGGTGGCTCCTGCAGGAGCCGGGTTTGCAGGGTTTGGGTGCCATCCTCAAGGTAAGTCCTGCCCAGGGGGAATCCACGGAATTGGGGCTTTTCCCGGTGCTGGGGGCAAAGGAGGAGGAGGAGGAAACCATTGCTGGGCTTGTCCCCAGAGCCCCGGGGCTCTCCTGGGATGGGGCTGCCCCGTGGCAGGAAAATCGCTGCTTTTCTTTTAATTTTAAAATTATTTTCTTATATTTTCCCTATGTTTTCTTTATTTTTAAATATTTTTTTCTATTTTCCCCGCAGTTTTTCCTTTTCATGTTTTGAAGTCTTTTTCTAATCTCGGGGGTTTTTTTCRTATTTTCTTCTTTCTCTCTTCTTCTTTCTTTTTCTTCTTTTTTTTTTCTCTTTCTCTTCTTCTTTTTACTTCTTCCATCCTCCTTTTCTCTCTCTCTCCTTCCTCTTTTTATTATCTCTTTGCATTCTCTGCTTTCCCCCACCTGTCCCTGAATTTCTGTCTCTAAACTGGCGTCCAGCACTTTCCCTTCCACTGACATGTGGATGCTCAAATATTCACAAATATCCTCCTCCCTAAWTCCTTTTCCCATCCTCACATGGAAATGTTGATACCTGTAGATTTTGTTGTATTACTCCACTTTATCTTCCTTATTGTCAAAGCTGGACACGTCTGTTGCCTCTTCTTTCCACTGTGCTTATTTGAGCAGCCAGCATTGTTTTGGATTTCAAGGAAGCTGGAAAATAAATAATTATTCTGTTGATAAAAAAAACCTGCAAAAATGACATTTCTTGGGTTTTCCCAGACTAAAAAACTCTTAACTGGGCACCCACCCAAAAGTTGGAACCTCCAGTTCTACAGGTGACAAAAGCCCTTGGTTATAGCACAGGCAATAAAAGACTTAATTTTTTTTATTTAATATTTAAGTTTTATTCAATTTTGGCCATTCTAAAATTGAATTTTGTTGTGCTCTGGCTTCTCACTGGCTGGATTTCTTGGGAGCAGCCAAAGATTTGTTGGGATAAGGGAAATGCAGTTCCTAAGTGTCCTACGTGCCAGTTATCCCACATTAGAACCATGCTCATAATAATTATTGCAATAATTAATTATAGGGTGACTCCCATGCCAGCACAAGTGGAAGAACCTGCAGATATGAGGCAGAAAATATTAATTCCTGCAATTTCTGGCATTTCTGGTTGCCAAATGCAGCAGGTTTCATTTCAAAAACATCACTTTCAAAATTCAGGCATCTTTAAGGTGCCTCAGAACTTCAGTTCTCTTATAAAGAGTCTAAACCATCAACTCTACCCAGAAAATATTCCAATCCAATTTGAATTTTCTTTACRGTGTGCCCTTAAAAGTTAAATTCAAATGATACTGGGTTAGGAAATCAAATGTGAAGGGCTTTTGGTTTTGTTTTGTTGGTGGGGTTGGGTTTTTGCTGTTGTTTTCTGCCCGTCTGGTTTTTGAGGCTGCACATTTTTCTTTAATTAAAAGGTGAGACTTCTATAATGAGGTACCTTCAGCTCAGAGCCTTCCAGAAAAACAGCAGATATTGGGAAAATCTTACAAACTCCAGGATTTTTTTTCCTGAGCAGCTCTAAAACATCTTGGAAGCGACAACACTCCCGACTTCGCCCTTGGGGGACCCTGCCCTGAATTTCCTGAGGTGGAAACCTCTAGAACACAGCCCAATTTCTGCTGTTCACAAATTATTTCTGCCTCTCACTCTAATTAATTAATTAATAATTGATCTTCCAGCTTGCCCTGGCTGCAGGGGTATTTTTACTGGGCAGGATTAGTTTGAGGGGAGCTCTTACTGTGCTACCACATCAGTGTGGCCTCAGCAACTGGGGGTGAAGTGTCCCCTTAAATTTGGATTTTGGGGAGTTGGGGACTTTCCCATCTCCTGCCTGTCCCTCAGACCTAAAAGACGAGGTGGGTGAAGCCCTTTTGGTGAGTAACCTGCCCTGAATCTGCTGAAATTGGTGCCAGGCCACAGCTCCCTCCTTTTCCAAAGCTGTGCAATAATTCAGATAGTTAAAATGAGTCAGGTAAGGTGTAATTAATAACAAAAAAAAAAAAAAAATCAGGTAAGGGGTAATTAATAGCAGAAAGTCAGGTAAGGTGGAGTTAAGAGCAGATTTTGCCTTTATGTCTCTAAAAGGAAAAGTACCTTTATTTTCTTGTGGAGTCAAGAAACTCCTCCTGCTTCCGCCTTGTGCATGTTTACTCTGATTGTTAATATTGCAATAATTGGAATAATGCAAAGATTGGAATTAGCAGGGGATGGAAGAGAGAATTCATTGGTTTCTGCTGTTTTCTGTCATGGTCTGGCTGTTGATTTCTGCTGTTTGGTTGCAAACCTGGAAGGAGCTGAACAGCTTTAGTGGAAAGCAGATTTGGCTCGAGTGCAGTTTCAGACGAAAACCAAATCCTAATTTAGAGCCTTGACTTTATTTAAACAGCATTTTGAGATTGATAAAGCCTTGATAAGGACYCTGCTGCCTTGGGAACAGAGGAACCAAGATTTGGGTTGAAATGAGCAGTTTCAGCTTTCGTGGGTTGCCAGCAGCTCTGTGTGAGTTACGGAAACGCAGCAGCACTGACTGTGCCTGAAAAATCTTCAGAAGTTTCATTTATTTCCTGTGATGGCAGCATGAAAGGGAAACCTCTGAGAGAAAATCTTGATATTAGCAATTAATGACTGAGAGATGTGATCAGGCTGGGCTGAGAGTGCCTTTGGCACGTGCACGAGTGGAGGAGGCCTGGCGGCCTCAGGCCAGGCTGCTGGTGATGATTTGCTTCCTTTCAAAAGGAAAAAGAAAGTTTTTAGAGGACTTCAAGTCCTGTGACAGGATTACTGTAAAAGAACTCAAGGATGGGAGTGTTCCTGCTGGAAAATTATCATAAAATCACAGAATCTCAGACTGGTTTGGGTTGGAAGGGACCTTAAAGCCCATCCAGTGCCACCCCCTGCCATGGGACACCTCCCACTGTCCCAGGCTGCTCCAAACCCTGTCCAGCCTGGCCTTGGACACTCCCAGGAGTCCAGGGGCACCCAYAGTTTGTAACCATAAGGACACAATGACAAAGGTGCTCCATGTGCAGAAGTTTGTGGTCCTTGAAATGCTCCAGGCCCAATCTGCTGAATATTCTGCACATCTCAGTGGGAACGGTCTGGGACAGGAGGGGAAGCAATGAAGGGAGTTTTATTTAGGTCCTGCAGAAACTCTTGTAAATGGGACCCTCTAGCCCTGAGTTCTGGAAGTGCTTGTGCTGGCTTAGGCACAGAAAAAGACTGGGAGAAAGAGRGCTGGACTTGGTTTCAGTTTTTCTGCTTAAAGCTAAATGATTTCTTAGGGCTGGAATCTGGCTGGGTTTGCAAAATCCCATGGGATCCACTGCCTGTGTGTCTCTGAGGTTCAGGGATAAGGTCAGGGCCAGGTTCAGTTTGGTAAATCAGGAATAATTTGCAGCTGCTGCTGTGAGAAGCCACACAAAGAGCAGGAGGATGGGGATCCTGGAASTTCCATGGGCCGTACAAAATACTTTTGGGTTGGGAATTGTGAAACAGATTCGTGGAAAGATGAAGGAAGGAATCAGGAATATCAAATACAGGAGAAGGGTCTTTCCTGACTGGTGTTTGCTGGAGGATGGATTTGGAAAATGAGGGGAAGTCCTTGTTTTTATAAGGATTTGTTCTGCTTTTGCTCTGGAGGTGTTGTCATGGACTTGGTGACAGTGGCACCTTTTCAGCTTCTGCAGAGCAGCGGGATTTTGTCATTTGCAAATGATAAAAAATGACCAAAATGACAGAGTTCCATTCTGTTTTTAAAATAGGGATTTCATGTGCCCTCAAGACCTGCTGGCCAGGGATAGTCACACCTCCAAAAGAGCAGAAATGTGGTCAGTTATTTCCTGGTGGGTCTTGACTTCTGAGTTGGAGTTCTTGGGAATTCCAAGACAGAAACCCCTGACTTGTTAAGGCCATGGCAGTTCTTGCTTGAGCCAGCATTTCTGGCCTTGTCTCAGAAAAAGCCCTTAGGCTTTAATTTTAGATTTCAGTTTAGGCCTCCATGATTTCAGGGCCTGCAGTGACGTTCTGTGGGGAGGAAGGGACTTACCTTGGGCTCGTGGCCGCCTCTCACTTCTTCCTCCTGCCGAGGCATCACCGTAACCTGTGGGGTAACCTTCAGGCAATAATGAGCTTTATCTCTGCCCATCGATCTTCACTTTTAAAAAAAACCCTATTGTGACAGCAGTTTTGGTCAGATTCAGTTTAAGCAGATGGAATTTTCCATCCCTCTGGGTAGGCAGAGAGGGGAGGAGGGCGGAAGCCGGGCTGCACTCGCCGCACGTCGCTGACGGGCATCCAACTGCTCCTCCAAGGAGCTCCTTCAGCTCCTGGGCTCCYTCTCTTCTCCTCCCATCGTGAGAGTGAAGATCCAGTGCCTGGAAAACTTTCCTGAAGGGCCATCAAGGTAAATGCAGCCACACCCTGCAGGTTCCTGTCGGCAGCCCCAGAGCGGCTGCTGGAAATATCCCAAGAATTGCCAGGTTCATCCCTGCCCTCTGCGCTGCTGAGGGGCACAAAGGCTTTGTGTGCTCTTTCCTTTCTCATAAATGATGTCATAGATGATATTTGAAATGAGACAGGTCTGATATGAAGGGGCTGCTCCTGCAATCTGGGCCGATTGTGCCCAAGTGTGATCTCAGTGAGGGGCAGTGTCAGGAGTTCTTGGCCAGGTTGGGTTTGTTGCCATTAATCAGCTCAGGGGAATTCCCACCTCCCTCAGCACCGTTTGATCTGAACGAAACAGCTCAGATAGCTTGAAGAAACGGCCAGGGGAAAAAGAATCAGTTATTGATGTTCTGTGTTCCCAGGGCAGGGCCCAACAAATGGGTGCTGAAGCTGAAGGAACAACTAAAGATGTTTGTAAAATGCTCCCTAGGGGCCAGGTTGTTTTCCTCACATAATTTGTTTCCAAGGAGAGTTTTAGTTGTTTAAAAAAGAAAAGCAGAAATTATATGAAAGTACCGAGATCTGAATTGTTTTGAGTTTTCATAGAATCACAGAATGATGGAATGGTTTGGGCTGGAAGGACTTTAAATTCCATCTCGTTCCACCCCCTGCCATGGGCAGGGACACCTTCCACTGTCCCAGGCTGCTCCAAGCCCTGTCCAGCCTGGCCTTGGACACTGCCAGGGATCCAGGGGCAGCCACAGCTGCTCTGGGCACCCTGTGCCAGGGCCTGCCCACCCTCACAGCCAACAATTCATGCCCAGTATCCCATCCATCCCTGCTTTCTGGCAGTGGAAGCCATTCCCCCTTGTCCTGTCCTTCCATCCCTTGGAAATATTGTCTCCATCTTTCTTGGAGCACCCTCAGGTCCTGGAAGGCCACAATTAGTTTACCTGCTCTTCTCCAGGCTGAACATTCCTAGTTTTCTCAGCCTTTCCTCCCAGAGCTGCTCCACCCCTCTGACCATCCTGGTACCTCCTCTGGGCTCACTCCAGCAGCTCCACGTCCATCCCATCTTGAGGACTCCAGAGCTGATTTCAGTTTTTGGCTGAAATACTTGAATCTCTGGTTTCACTATTTCTAAACTGTCACAGGGTCAATAGTATCCATCCAAACGATAAAATAAAACAGGGGAAGAAGAAGGATTTCTTGAAAGCCCTTTCCCAGAGGAAAAAACCACCCCACATTTATGAATATCTTGCATTGAACCAGGGTGGGACAGGTCAGATTTCTCAGGTGCAGAAGCAACTGAAGTGGTGCAAACACTGTGAAAATGGCATTAATTTCTGATTCTGTGATTATTCAGCAGCTCCCACTGACACATTTGCAGACCAAGAAATGCAAAACTCGGCCACTTGTAAAGGTTCAGCAGCACCTCAGGGCTTTTCAGGGGTTTGCAGCACATTTCCAGCCTTATGGTCTGTCATAGACCCACAGTCAAAYTTAGAGGTCAGGTTGTTCCAACCTGAGCAATACCTGAGCTGCTTTTGGAGGCTTCTTACCCTGCACAGAGCAGCCTCAGAGCCGTGGGCTTGGACCACAGGGCCTGGGGAATCAAGGAAGCAGCTGCTTTGGTAACTCAGAGTGGGTTCCCAGGCTTTGAACTCTCCTACCTCAAGACAAAAAGACAACATTAATTCTACCGAGCTTCCAACAAACCACCTGTTGTGATTAGGCTGTGGAGACAGTGATTTAATAGCTTAGAGCTTAAAATTTTAGCACACCAGGAAGTTCATCGTGTCCTTTGGACCTGGAGTCTGTAGAGGAAAAGGTGATTTTGGGGAGTTCAGCATCCATGGTTGTAATAGTTATAGTAATAGTAATAGTAATGAGTAGTAATTGTAATCTGCTCCAGAGAATCCTTCTGGGATCTTGAAATCTGAATTTCCAAGAAAGGAATGCAAAGCTTGAGTGATTTGAGAAAAGCTGAAGGTGAAAATGTCTAATTTTGGAAATTGAAGGCCCTGCAATCCATGGCCAGACCTGCTGCAATATCTTACACTTGGAGCCAGCAATCATTTGGTGTTTTCAAAATAGACAGGCACCAAACTGGGGCTTTGGCACACTGGGGTTGTACCAGAGTCAATTCTGGTTTGAGTTTAAAGCTTTCAGGCCCTTGGCAGTGGCTGCCACAGGTCACTGGGTTCTGCTGTTTGCTCCTTTTGTGCCTCCTTTCATCACCAGACCACGTTATTTCCCACTGAGACGTAAGAAGTGAGTAATAGCTGTTCCTCAACAGCTCCTGTTAACCACCGTGCAGTGTGAATGTCAAATACTCAGGAATATGAGTAATTAGAGTGGAGCCCTTTTATCTTAAACAGGCTGGGAGGTTTAGAGAGCACCCTGAGATACCACCAAACCACAGGGTTAACTTTTTTCTTACTGCTCAAGTGAAGAAGCAGCAGCAGCAGGGATCAAGGCTTGTTTGCTGCCTGCAGTGTTTGTACAGCACAGTGTCCCCGGGAGAAGTTTTCAGAGGTTTCTGATGTAAATCAGCACCTGGGCCTCACTTTATCACCGTAAGTTCTCATATCACTGAATAATATCAGAGTTATCTCATTTTATCACAGCAAATTCTCAATAACTCCTGTGGGTTTGATATTGACGTGCTGGAGTGGCTTGAGATTAAGAGCTGAATTTTGATTAAGTTTAGGATGAGATAATTTAAAAGACAAAAAATAGGCATCTCTCAAAGCTCCTTTAGGTTGATGTGAAACAAGGGCAACTTGGCTGCAACTGTTTGATTTAAACTCCAAATTCCAGATTCTGACCCCAGTTTAATACAGGTAAATTCCAATGATGTTCCCATGGATTGGTGCTTATATATCTGGGTGATGAAGCCAGTGGGATCAGGAAACTGGGAATGAAAATTTGATCTAAAGATTGTCTGTGGGGCATTTCATAATGGAATTGGGTGTTTTATGGAAAACAACTGGAAGTTTCCTTTCCTTTGCTTGTTTAAAATCGACCATTTTCASTTCAGAGCTAAGACCAGAAATCTCCATAGAGGGAAGTTCTGCCAAGTCACTCTGTGTCCTTTTATATTACATTGACTGTCCTATTTAATTAAAATATAAGTAGACTTATGCTTGGATTTTCATTTTTGATGTTTTAGTGATGAATGCYCCTCTCGGCTGTGCTTTTAAATGAGACTTCAAACACCAAATTTTCATTGATTGTTGTAGAAATACTTTTTTAAATATAAAGACAAACAGGTGTGAAGATTTAAGAAAAATTTGCAACATAGAGAAGCCATTGAGAGACATAACAAAATTTAGAGTCACACATTAAAAATGGAGGAAACTGAGAATAATAAAATACAGATGTGATACTACAGGAATTGAATTTTGTATTTAATCCACGTCATCCTTTCTAATCCTAAGGTAAGACCATGACTGTGGTTCAGTTGTATATCAGTAACCATTTGCTGCTCAACAAGGCCTGATCTTTGTCCTTCTTTGATGACTACATTATCCTGAGGCAAAGAACTCCAAATTTTAGTTGTGCTGTATGAAGATTCCCTTTGTTTCTTTGAAATCCACTCCGTGATAATCCCAGTTCATTTTCTTTACTCCTGAGAAATAACGAGTTAACGTTTCTGTTTGGAGAAACTGTTCTGGTTGCCCTTTGCGGGATTTATTTTAATTTTATCGCAGCCTTGAAACAAAAAGAATAATCTGACGGTCGAGGGCTTGCCTTGGAGCAAAGGGAGATTCAGCAGCTGATTTCAGGGTGGTTTGATTGTGTATCAGCTCAGGGCTCAGCACTGAATCAGTTCCGCTGAGATATTGAGTTTTTCCTGGAGGGTTTTGCACACTCTGCTGCAAAGTCCAACTCATCAGAGTCCCCTCTGATCTGTGGCTCAGGGGGGCAGATAAGGGAAAGGAGGGGAGATAGGGGTGAACAAAATCTCTGAAGCTGAGCCCTACAAGGGTCTTCTTTTAGTGGGAGGAAAAGTTTTTACAAAAATGAGGCTCTTTCAAGCTGGGTGGCGGAGAGCAAATGCAAACCCCTGGGTACAGCACGTCCTCACCCTCACAGAGGTGCACRTTAAACCAGGGCGCTGCACATTTGGCCCTTCCCAGCTGATCAGAGGCATTGTACAAGTGATTAGGATGGGTTTTACTGCTTATCTTAATGTATTTAACAATCTTTATGTTATAAATATGGTGAGCCAATTTGTAATAATAAAAAATAAAGTTTATTTTTGCGTTACAGTGAGTACAGAAACAAATAAAAACCACAGCCACGATAAAGATAAATTCAATCGAATTGGGGGCGAAATGTGAGACATGTCCGCACCGTGTCTCCCCTTCGTTCGCCCCAGAATCCCCGAGGTCCAGTTTTTATACTTTTTATTTTCCCTGGGGCAGGGTTTTCCTTTGTCCAGTTGTTCGGGTGTTGATATTCATTGGCCTCCTTTTGGGATTCTTATTTTTTCGAGTGGGCTTTTAGGAGAAAACACAAAGATGTCTGAGTGTTTTGCTGTAGATCATATTCAGGTCCTGAGTGGGTTTTCAGGCAAACAGAGGAGGATGTCCATTGCAGATTCAATTCCGTCTCTGGGCAGATGTCTCAACCATCAAGCATGTTGGTTCAGCCAGAGCCACATTCATTCAAGTGCTGATGGCTCAAATCTTCCCCCGCTCTGTCCCCCTCTCCTGCGGCTTTTCAACAAATGTCTCTTTTCCTGCCTGTAAATCTTTCATTTCTCAGGCACAAATTAATACACAGAGATTATTTACAACACTTTATATAAAAACCGTGCCTTGCTTTTGGCCTGCTCAGAGGTAAAACTCAAAGGCTGCTCTCTAGAGAAGCAGAGCTTCTGAGAGATGCTCTGCCTGAACAGAACCAGCAGATTTAGTGCAAAAAAGAAGTAAAAACYAAAGAAACAGCATCCTTTTACAAATGTTTTGGTGCTTTCTGTTCGGGATGCAGATCACACAGAGCTCGGCCTACATTCAGGCAGGACGCTGGTAAATAAATGTCTTTTATACTTCCAGCTGYAGAAACAACAGACACCAAAGCACCTTAGAAACTCTTGGTTGCATAACAAACCTGCACAAAGTGCTCTAATGCCACTGCTAACATGAATGTTTCCACTRGGCCCTGAGGGGACGGGCTCGGTGTCACTTCGTGCTGCAGGCCGCGCTGGCGAAGAGCCCCGAGACACTCGTGTGGGCACAGGTGTGACTCTGTGGGCTGCAGATAAATATATGTTAAAAATAACAGGTAGAGGTGAGACTCTGTGGCCTAAACCTTGATGCTTTCACACACTGGCCCAGTTCAGGCTTTATTCCTTGGCCTTAAAAGGCCAGATCTCACCTCTGATAAGAGCTTCTTCCCCTGCCTCCCACTTCACACCCAGACTCTTTCCAGGCCTTCCCCACCTCCAAGGAAGTGGAAATGTTTGATTCCTCCCTTTTCCCCCGGGGTTTAATCCTCACTTCTCACTATTTCACTTCCATGTGCTTCAGGTGTTGAGTTCTGAAGG
Source organism: Mixornis gularis (assembly GCA_003546035.1). Taxonomy (NCBI): domain Eukaryota; kingdom Metazoa; phylum Chordata; class Aves; order Passeriformes; family Timaliidae; genus Mixornis; species Mixornis gularis. The sequence goes on along the minus strand of QVAJ01000666.1, from coordinate 39,275 downwards.
AAATTCCCACCTTGGCACCATCACTTGGAGCGTGAGGGRTTGGATCCATGTGGGAAAAGTTCAACAAAATCAGTTTTCAGGAAGGTTCATTGCTCAGGTTCTGTCTCACGAATGCCTGKTTTGGGTTCCTTTTCCTGCTGTGCTTCCCAGGCTGACTGAACAGGGAATATTGGGAAGAGTAATCCTAGAACTTCCCRTAGGATCCCCTTGTGATGGGCACCAGGAGCAAGGGAAGGACGGGGAGAGAACAACCTGCTCTGCACACTGTGGGTGAGGAGTTTACTCAGTGAAAAACCACCTGTAGATTTTTGACTCATTCAACAACAACTCACGTCACCTCCAAACCTGAAACATTCCTGCTAAGTGATTAAGCCCTGAAAAAAACTGCACTTCTGCCTCTTGACACTGTGAGAAACCAGAAATCCACTTGCTGAAATTCTCTTTTTGATGCTTTTAGGTCAGCGGTAATTYTGATCAAAAGCTGGAGGAATTACCCCAAACTTATTCATGCTAAAGGACATTCTTTGTTTTGATTTGTAGTTACCCTCAGAACTTTTGTGTACTCTTTGAGATCTCCAGGGMTTAGTGATAAATTAAAATAAAAGAATTCCAAATATATTTAATTACAAAATCCCACTGATTTGTGCAGAGASTACTTTGGTGGGACTTGTCCTGTTTAAACCAGATAAAACTCTGGTCATGTTGAGCAAATTGGAAGAGGGAATAGATGTGGCTTGGTCTGGTTTGCAGGTCTGAGTTGTGCAGAGGTCACTGGTTATGACAACCAGCCAGTACTGAATGTTTCTAAATCTCCATAAATAATGATTTAATCTACAAACAGTAGAACACTGAATCAAAGGCCGTGAACAGCATTTCAGGCTCAGTGCTCACCTTTCTGCTATACAATATTTGTGTAACTCTGTGTGTGTATGATGGAGCTCATTTAATCCATTCTCATTTTTTGATCCTCAAAATCCTCCAGAGATCCTTCCTGCTTCATTTGTGAATGAATGTGGGTGCTTGGAATACCTTAAATAGAGATCTGATTTTCTGAAATACCTTTAAATGGACMCTGAGTAGGTTTAGATGGGATATTGGGAAGGAATTGTTGGCTGTGAGGGTGGTGAGGCCCTGGCACAGGATGCCCAGAACAACTGTGGCTGCCCCTGGATCCCTGGGAATGTCCAAGGTCAGTTAGATGGGGCTTGGAATGACCTGGGCTAGTGGAAGGTGTCCCTGCCCATGGCAGGGGGTGGCACTGGATGATCCTTAAGGTCCCTTCCAACCCAAACCTCTGAGAGATTCCGGGATTTTATGATATTTTGCTTCCTCTCTATGATATTTTTGTCCTCTCTATGATTCATGAGTTGTAGGCTCAAGGAATAACAGGCGACTCTTGGAAAACCAGACCATTCAAATGTGGTCTTTCACATGAAGCTCAGAAAGTGAAAAGAACCCTGGAAATTTTTCAACCTCCAGACACAAATTACAGCTGGACAATGTTTAGGAATTATTTCCCACAAAATGAGCTCTTTTGAGTTGTGTTGATGTGGGATGATGAAGATGAGAGGAAAGCYTGAACATGGTCCATGGTTATTTCTGTTTCTGTGTGTCCTTCACTGAGATCTGTGCTTAGCTGGTCCCTGCCCAGAGTGAGTTCTGGAGTGATTTGGAATTACATCTTTGTCTTTTGCTTGAGGTTGGTTCTCAGCCACAGAGAGAAGAGTGACTCGTGTTGCTCACATAATAAATTGATTCAGCAGGAAGGTTGGAATTACTCATGTGCATTATTAGCCGTGTGCATTCTCAGACAGCTCACATGCCGCATTTTCACAAACTTGTGCAACCCTGACTCTGCAGGAGTTTGATCTCTCACTTCACCTCAGTATCTTGATTTCATTTCATTTCTAAATAGCTTTCTGAAAAATTCTGGCTAAAAACTGAACAATGCTTGGCTTTTGSACGTCATGGTGGGTTTATTGCCTCTCAATTTGGGCAGTGTTGAGCCTGAAGTATTTTTTCTTGGGGGTAAGAAGTGGGGGAATTTTCAGCTGAAAGCATCAGCCAGTCCTTTTCCCCCCAGCAGAGTGAGCGGCCCTGTCAGGATCCTCGGGGCTGTTGTCCCCATCACTCAGAAAAGCCCTTGTCACTTATAGAAAGAGCTGCTGGGATTATTCCATCTCCAAGGGGAGCCATGAGCACRTTTCAGTGCTGATAAAATGTCCTGGAACCTGCACACACTGAGGGGACACCTTGGTCACTGTTTGTTGGTGTTGATGGGTCACAACAGTGCCAGTCAGGAGATGAAGTGAAGGACCTTTTCCTGGGGATTGAAACTTGGCCAGTACCAAAACTCCAGGGCCTCAGTTGCTCATTGAAGTGAAACAATTATGCTTTTCTTTACCATTTTRGAGCAATCCTGGAGAGGTGGTGGCATATCAGGCTCGGTGCTGGCTGGTCCCTGTGGCCCAGCTTCCTGTTGGAAGGGACGTGGTCCTGAGCAGGGAAGAATTTCTGAGTTAGAACTGTCACATCACCTCAGGGAGATTATTCACAACATCCTGTGGTGACAATGGTTTTAAACAGATGCAGAGTAGGTTTGGGTTGGATATTAGGAAAAAATTCATCACTGTGAGGGTGGGGAGGCCCTGGCACAGGGTGCCCAGAAAAAGCTGTGGCTGCCCCTGGATCCCTGGAAGCGTCCAAGGCCAGGCTGGACAGGGCTTGGAGCAACCTGGGATAGTGGAAGGTGTCCYTGCCCATGGCAGGGTGTGGAATGGGATGAGCTTTGAGGTCCCTTCCAACCCAAACCATTCCATGATAGCAAAGCTGTTTTGTAACCCTGCTTCAGCTCCTACCCAAAGTTCATGACTGAGGTAAATCAGTTCTCCCTGTGCTTTCCTTATCTCCCAAACAATACTAATGACTCTTATTTCCTTTGTAAGGCAGCTTGAGATGAGTGGGAGATCACTACTAATTTTTATCATCTTGATTGAAGTTACTTAGATAAAGCGTGACTGTTCACTGAGTCGGTGAAACGTGTGGGGTGGAACTCTGCTCAGTCATGCACAGGTTTTGGATATCCTGGGGTGGACCTTGCAGATGTTGGTGAGATGTGATTGACTGACTGATTGATGGATGTGCTGATACATTAGAACCTGAATATTTTGAAAACGTTACAGATTCCGAATATTTTGAAAAAGCTGCTCCAAAATGACAGGAATAAGCAGGAGAAGCTGTCCTCATTTTCCACGTGTTTGTAACAGAGAGAAAAAACAACCCCATTCCAATATTAATTCACCCAACGGCACTAATTAACAGCACCATTAGACGTAAATAATGAGTGTTCTCATTCCAACAGACCCCCAGCTGCTTTCTCCACCACCATGGAGACCTTCCTGGCCCCTGGGAGCGAGCTGGTGCTGCAGCAGGGCCGGGCCCAGCTGCTCCTGGGGAAGGCAGGCGGGCACTCCCGGCGGAAGAGGGAATTCATGCCGGACGACAAGAAGGACACCATGTACTGGGAGAAGAGGCGCAAGAACAACGAGGCCGCCAAGCGCTCGCGGGAGAAGCGGCGCCTCAACGACGTGGCCATGGAGAGCCAGCTGGCAGCGCTGAGCCGCGAGAACGCCGTGCTCAGGACAGAGCTGCTCTCCCTCAAGCTGCGCTTCGGGCTCCTCGGCCCCGAGCCCGGCCCCTACCAGGGACGCCCCCTCGGGCTCTACCTCAGGGGGCACCGCGCAGCCTCACCCCTGCTGGGCATGGAGCCCTTTGCTGGTGACTCCTGCTGCCCTGCCCGCAAGAGTTTTGTGCCCAAGGTGCTGGAACCGGCGGAGTTTCCTTGCAAAACCTTCAAGCCCTCCGCAAACGTCCTCAGCTGTGACTCCAAACCCGTTCCCATGGACACACCTGGCCTTCAGCAACCCAAAAGGTTTGAGGAATCCTTCAGCCTCAAAAGGTTTGATGCACCCTTCAGCCCCACAGTTTGCTCTCCATTCCTCACCTACCCATGCCCAGACAAACACCCCTTCCCCTGCCCTTGGCTGGGCAGCGCCTGCTTCTTGTGCCCATCCCCTGGCACCACCGAGGCCAGGAAGGAGAGCAGTGCTGCGGTGTCGGATGAAGATGACGAGCAACAAGTGCCCAAAACTTCTCCTGTGCCCTCCTGCAGCCTGCCCTGCCCCTCAGAAGAGCAGCTGAAGGGCCGGAACTTTGCTGCCCTCCCTCACAAGCTCCGGATTAAGAGCAAAGCCCTGGGCGGTCTGGAGGAGTCTGGGCTCGACTCACACTGAGGCAGTACTAGAACGGCTGCTGTGGGGACAGAGTGTGACATTTCAAGGACACAAAGGATTTGGAAGGATGAGGTGAGAGGGAAATGTCTTTTCCTCCAAAGATGGATGTAATTTTCCCTGCTCTGTGTAGATGCTGAGGGAGTTTCTGGGGCTGTGTCGTTACAGCACAACTGCAGCTGGCCGGGACCCTGCGGTCACCCCCCAGTCTCACTCTGCTACCACAGCAAGCTCAAACTGGAGGTGTGAAGGGGCAGGAAGAGGCCAAGACAGTGGGGATGGTCCCCACACAATGTGACATCACTACAGTTGGCAGGGTATCAACCAATGTAGTGACCTTTGCTTCTTCACTGCCTTCATCCTCACCAACGTGCCTGAAGTCAGAATTCCCTGACACAAGAAAATGTTGATGGAACCAGTTTCAGACCCCTCAGCTGTCTAGARAAAATAAAAAGGGGCTGTGACTCTGGGAGTGTGGATCTACACTGGCATGAAATGAAAGCAGGACCTCCTTCACTTTATTCCAGTTGAACATAATTTATCTCCAGAGAAAACGGACTCTTTCTCCGTGCCCAGACATGCTGTGGTCCTGAAGATAATTTCATTTATCTTTGCAACTGTTTTCATGGAAGACTAAGTATTATTTTATTATTATTAATATTGAACTGCAAAAAAATATTTTAGTTTTGCTTCTTTCTTTAAAAAAGGCATTTTCAAACCCGATYTTTGTGTATTTGGCAACTCTTTATCAAACAAGCACAAGTTGCACATAGTGTTTGTATTCTTGCATCTGCTGGGACCCAGTCCCTGTCCATCCTGCCTTCTGCCTGCTTTACCTTTGGGAAAGCCTCAGGGAGAACAGCCTCCTGCAGGGCTCTGGAGCCTGCTTGGAGCTGTTCCTCAGTCTTCAAGCCAAAGAGAATTCTCAGGGACGCACTCCAGGTACAGCTGTAAATTCCTCTCCTCAGATATTTCCTGCTTTGTCTTTTTTCCCAAGAAAAGGATGATCCTGCAGTTCTGATGTTGCTGTGTCTGTCAGCCCCAAACATTTTTTGACATGTTGGATAAGACCAGCGCAATCTGATGATTCTATTGGCCCCAATCTGATAGAAGAAGTTCTCAAAGTGAAACTTCAAGCTGTTCTCCTCTGCCCCAACCACACATTTTCAGTCCACGTCCRATGTCCCAAAAGACCTGCAGGGCCTGCCCAGCCCAGCTGGAAACCAGAGCTGACAGTGGAGCTCAACGGCCCGGCCCAGATCCCTGGGAATCTCCACCTCATCAGTCCCAGCTCAAGGGATTCTCCTGTTCTTTGTGTGTCTGTCCCTCTGTCCCCTCAGGTGAGACCCTACCTGCAGAGCTGCCCCAGCCCTGGGCCCAGCACAGGGAGGAGCTGGAGCTGCTGGAGCCAGGCCAGAGGAGGCACCAGGATGAGCAGAGGGATGGAGCAGCTCTGCTGGGAGAKCTGGGATTGTTCACCTGGAGAAGAAAAAACTCTGAGATGACCTCATTGTGGCCTTCCAATGCCTGAAGGAGCTGACAGGAGACATGGAAAGAGACAATTCACTCACGAGGACATGGGGGAATGGCTTCCACTGCCAGAGAGCAGGGATGGATGGGATATTGGGCAGGAATTGTTCCCTGTGAGGGTGGGGAGGCCCTGGCACAGGGTGCYCAGAGYAGCTGTGGCTGCCCCTGGATCCCTGGCAGTGTCCAAGGCCAGGCTGGACAGGGCTTGGAATGACCYGGGATAGTGGAAGGTGTCCCTGCCCATGGCAGGGGGTGGCACTGGATGGGCTTTGAGGTCCCTTCCAACCCAAACCATCCCATGATCGATGAAAACTTCAGGCTCTGGAGAATAAGGAGAATTGTCAAGAGGGTTTTTCCAGGAATCATTTCATGGCCAGTAAAGGAATGCAGCAATAATAGGGCCRTGCAGAAGAACAGCCCACACTGCCTGACAGAGGATGGAACAATCCCTCAAACTGGTTTGGGAAAGAGAGCCCTGAGTGGGAGCTGAACTGGGGAGGGACCAACAGGTGCCCAATAAAACTCTGTTTGCAGGAGCAGCAAAATGTGTCTTGGTTTGACTGTTGGGACTGGCTCTGCATCTTTCCCCCTCAGGAACAGCCAGYGTGATAAATCCATCCTGTGAGAACAAGTGGGAACAAGCAGGGAGCTGTGGGCACCCACCTTCCCCACTCCTCTGTCCATAAAGGTGTTTTCCCTCTGTCAGTGCCTCTGTTCCCACAGCAGGACCCCAGCTCCCAGCACAGACCCTCCAGCATTGGGGTGTGGGGCTCTGTCCAGCTCACCACTGTTTATAGGGACACCCCACAAGGATCAGCCCTTGGACTGGCCCTGTCCCCCTGTCCTGGGCCAGGATCAGTGCAGAGAAATGGGCAGAGCTTCCTGGCACAGCTGCCAGGGCCCGAGGGGGGCTGTCCTGTACCCCTGGCATGAGGGGAAACCAGAGCTGCAGCCGCTGCTCAGGTGTGAAACACAGGGCAGTGATGCTCTGCAGATGGAAGGAAACCACACCTGGTTCCATTTCCTGTCCCATTCCCGCTGTCCCCTCTTCCCCTCACAAGTGGCAGGGACAGCCCAAGGCAAGGAGGCAGCACAGAAACAATTTTAATGTAAGAAATCGCTTCCCTCCTRTTCCTGCTGTTCCCAATCCCTGTGGAATCAGCTGTTATTCCCACTGGGCAGGGCTGGGCTGCCTCCGTGTGCTTGCAAAGAAATTGGGGAGCAGCGAGGGGGTGGGAGGGAGCTCAGTGTAATCTGTAGGATGGATTTGAGATTCACAGCTTGCCTCCAGGACCTGCTGTCCATCCTAACCCTGCTGCACCCCCTAACCCTGCTGCACCCCCTAATCCTGCTGCACCTCCTAATCCTGCTGCACCCCATAATCCTGCTCTCCATCCTAATCCTGCTGTCTGTCCTAATCCTGCTGTCCATCCAAACCCTGCTGTCCCTCCTAATCCTGCTGTCCATCCAAACCCTGCTGTCCCTCCTAATCCTGCTGTCCATCCAAACCCTGCTGTCCCTCCTAATCCTGCTGCACCCCCTAATCCTGCTGTACCTCCTAATCCTGCTGCACCCCATAATCCTGCTCTCCATCCTAATCCTGCTGTCCCTCCTACCCTCTTGTCCCTCCCACCCCTCCTGCCTGTGGAGGGGTGGGAGGGACAASAGGGTAGGATTCAACCCCGAGAGATTTAACCCTGCAGGTGCCCAAAGGTGATTTTTTGCAGGGTGTTGAGAACACTGAAGAAATGAAGAACATTTCCTGTTTGCTCTATCCCTGCTATCACACAAACCAGGGGCCAAACCCAGTTTGGAGTCGGGGCTGGTGGCACTGGGAGCTGTTGGGTGCCTGTGGAGGGAGTGGGAGGGTGGGACAGCATCAGGAAAAGCAGCAGGAGATGGGGACAGGGTGCAGTGAGCCAGTCCTGGTCTCACACCTGCCTCACCTCACACCTGCTCCCACACCTGCTCCCCTCTTTCTCCTGCTCCCGGTTTTCCTTTCCTCTCCTCCAGGGTTACTCACCTGGAGGAGATGGAGGTAGAGATGGTTCTTCCCCTCCTTCCACACCTTCACTCCTCCTTTGCTGTGTTGTCCTAGAAAATTTCCTGCATGGGGAATATCCATCCATCCATCCATCCATCCATCCATCCATCCATCCATCC
>QVAJ01000666.1:0-13325 GCA_003546035.1 Mixornis gularis | reverse complement strand
GGGACAGGGGCTGGACTGATGATCCTTGGGGTCCTTTCCAGGATTTTATGATTCTCATGGCTGGACTCAGCCCTGCTGGACTGATGCCTTGGGAAGGCTGACCTGGAACAGAGACTGGACAGAGCTGGAGAATAAAGTAGATATTTATTGAAAGGCCTGCAGGATCCACCTTGGGCAGGGCAGGGCCTGACCAGGCCTACACCCATGTGACCCAAAATGGTCACAAAATGGACAAATGGTCACAAGGTCTCACACTGTTATAAGTTTTGATCTATTTGCATTTTGGGGTTTAATTGTCCAATTCCAGCTCCAGGTTGTGAGGTCCCATCCTTCCTGTCCCTCCCTCCAGCCCACCCTTGTTTGTGCTTTGGGCTGAAAGTTGTCCTTGGTGTGCAGCAGGAAAAGGATTTGTTTTGTGTCCCTGCTGTGTGCAGAGCTGAGTGACACTGACTGTGAGCTCAGAGCTGCACCCCTGGGCAGCACAGAACCTGAAATCCATGAAAACTCAAACTTACRGCATGGGGCTCACTCGGCTTTCCCTGGCCAGGCTGAGGGCCGGGAATTCCTCCCCGCTCCCGCCGTCCCTGTCACAGGGTGGCGGCCGCGCTCGGGGTGACAGGGACACCGCAGAGGTGTTTTGCAAGAGCCCTGAGAGCTTTTAATGGACGTTTGCTGACATAATTGGTGCCTCGGGGCCTTTGTTTGAGCGAGCAAACAGATCCTAATCCTCGGCAGGAAAACTCTGAGCCGGGGCCGAACTGGTCGGACCTGCCCCGGAGGAGTTTGGCTTGGAAAGCAAAACCCGCTTTGGTTGCGTGGAAACATTGCCCGCAGTGAAAGGATTAATGACTAATCGTGGCTTCGTTAATTCTGACTGAATGCTTTCATTTTCACCGAGTTCCTTTAACGATAGGATCAAACAATTGCAGAGAAACAGCCCTGAGTTTTGTGCTTGGCAGGAAATTGGGGCATGAAATGGGAGTTTTGGGGTAAATCTGGCTGGGTGAGAGGGGCAGGAAAAGGTGCTGAACTCTAAAAACAGATGCTGTGCTGTGGGATGGGAGCTGAGCAGCAAAACCTCTGGGATTTCTGCGGAGTTTCTGATTTGGGATGCTAAACATGCTGATACAGAGGAAACACAACTTCACGGCAGTAAAACATGGCATTTATTGAACTGAAATCAGCAGCAATCTCAAAAAACACAGCCGGGCTGTGTCACACTCAGATTTAACAACATCTCTTTACATCATAATGTCATAATTATAAATAGATGAAATATTTGAATTAATTTAAGGTATTTACATTTTTAAAGCTCAGTGGTTTAAAAAGCTAAAAAAATCTAAGTGGGATTTCTAAGTCTACAACAGTCAGTCCCCAAAAATCTCTAAATTAGTATAATTTTAAGCCTTTTTCAGAAAACTGACGTTAACACTGAAGGGCTTTGCAAACTGCAGCTCCTGGTAGTTTTTATTTTCCTTTGGTTGTGTAATATTTATATAAAATTTATATTCGTATAAAACACTGCAGTGCTTAAAAAAAATATTTTCCTCAGCACCTGCACTGTTGGCAGTTTCCTGGAGCATGAAAAGAATCATGGCAATAGTGCAAAGATTTGTCTCAAGGCGAGAGAAAACGCTGAAATAATTTATAAAAAGAAATGTTTTCTAGTTTTTGTAGCTATTTTTCCTTCATCAGTGGACGAACAGGTCTGGGCAAACCAAGCTGAGGTGTCAGTGAACCTTCCCTGTGCTCAGGTGGGGGAAGTACAGCCCATACAGGCCCTGCTGCACCTGGTACAGGTGAGATTTCCTCCTCAGGCAGGAGAGGACCTGGTGGGGAAAAGAACAAAAATTAATGTCAAAAAGACCAAAATTAATGGCAAAAAATTGAATCCGTGCTCTGCCCACCATTAGGTGTCCCCAAATCACGTTGCCAGGTGGGAAGGGAGGGATTTTGGGAGTAAAAATCCCAAACTGCCTAAAGCTGTGAGGCAGCTCTGCAGCAGAGGGGTTTCCTCTCCTAAATCCTGCTGGCTGTGATTTTGTCTCCTGAACCTCCCTGCTCTCTGCAGATGTAGCTCTTCTCCTCAGCTGCTGCAAAGCAATGTTTTCAGGCAGTGCTTTTAAGGTGTTGCTCCCCATCAAAACACCACCAGAGGTGGGCAGAGGATCTCTCTGCCTTTTCCAGGGTTKGCAGCTGGAGCAGGGCCCTGCCAGGCTGCAGCAGTCTGGGGGTTAAGAGCCCTGAGTACAAAATTCTCCATGTGGTTCCCACAGGCTGTTAAAAATGTTGGTTTTGGCACTCCCTCACCTGGAACCTGCTCATCCTGCAGGTGTTTGGACAGGGAAGAAGTTTAGGAAATGCTGCAGAGGATTCCCTGTTTCCACCTGTGGATTCCCTAATTCCTGCTCCTCATCTTGGTGTTGGCCTCGCCTTTGGGTTTGTGTTTTTTCCTCTGCAAAAACCCAGTGCCAGCCACGATCCTGYTGCTTTTCTAGAAGGAAAATTCTGCTTCCTTTTCTAAAAATCTGCTCAGCCGACTCTAAATTCCCTTCCCCATCCCCAGTGCTGGGAAGAGCTGGCAGGGACTGAAGGATTTGGTTTTTGCTGTTTCCAAGACTTCTCCCACTGAGATCCTTGGGAATGTGTCTGAATGTCCCTCCTGTGGCTCTGCAGGAGTCAAGGGCCAGGTGGGACAGCAAAGGGGACACTCACCAGGAAGCACAACAGGAGGAGGAGGATGAAGCCCAGCAGGGTGAAAAGGCAGATGAGGATGATGGCCCAGAACTGAAGCTCTGAAAAGGGAAAAAAAAGGGCACAGGTTTAGAGACTCTTCCACGTGGGATTGTGAGACGGAGATGTCACCCTGGCAAAGTTCAGAAGTGCTGAACACTCTGTGGGTCAGGGAAAATTACAGAAATTTGGGAAAATGGAGTGAGGGTTCAGGGATACACAACCTTGAATGCCACTGCAGGGAGCAGCAGAGCACCCAGCTGATTCCAGGGATGTTCAGAGGGACAAAGTTCTGTCTTCACTGCTTCTGGACTTTTTTGGGGACAGGGCTCAGGGTGTCAGCAAAAGCTGTAGTTGTTTTACCAGAGTGTTTGTGGTGAATGGGAAAGTAACAGTTCAGGGTATTTTTTTTTCTCTCTCCTGTTTGCTGTTAGTTCTGGGGTTGTAGCTAAGCTAAACCATATCTGGTCTGGTCTTTTTTTAGAAATAATGCAGTTATCAAAATTTATTGGTGCCAAAGTTTTCAAACAGTTCCCAAACTGCACTGCTTTTGCCTGTCCTTCAATTCTGTTCCCCTCAGGCTGGTGGCACCTGCTGTTTGCTGCCAAGAGCCCTGGAATTTTGGTCTTTTCCATGGGTTTAGCCCCATACCAGGATATCTGATGCTGATTTTTTTTACAGCTCAAGTATTTATCAGGGTTCAGTTATCTATTAGACCTCAAGTATTCAGTGGCTGTCGGGTCAATCCTTGCCAAAAAAAGCACCTACCAGATCTTGTGGACTCTGGTTCTTCTGTCTTGAGTGGAGAGTAACCTGGAAAYGAGGAGTGGGACAGATGAGGAATAGAACTCTGGAGCTGATTTAAACAAAATTAGGAAGAATTCCCCAAAATGTCCCTCTCACCTTCCACCACCAGACTCTGCTCCTCCAGCTGGTAGCTGGGGCCCAGCCTGGTGAAGCCCTGGGTCAGGAGTTTCAGCTCCTCAAACACCTCCTGCTCCTGTAAAGGTCCTGAGAGGGGATCCAGGGTGAACTGGCAGATTGAGGCAACCTCTGTGTGTCCTTTGCCATGGACAGGCCTGGAGGGTGACAGGCAGAGAGGAGAGAAAACAAAGCACAGCTGAGTAGAGCAGGGAGAGGGATTTGGAGTCTCAGGTTTGCAGATGTTCCAGTGATGTTTTATTGGGATGGGATGACTTTTAGCAGCTTGTTTTGAGTCAGACAGGAACTCCTGCAGCCTTGTGAAATCTGTGCACTGATTTAATCCCTAGCAAGGCATTTTTAAGAGGTAAATCAGCTCTGTTTCTAAGAGGAAAATCAACTCTATTTCTAAGAGTTAAATCAGCTTTATTTCTACAACTTAAATCTACTCTGCTGCTTTGTTTCTCCAAAGAGCCATTGGAGGACCCTCCCACAGGCAGATTTTGTCCTCAGGCTGGTCAGTTGTGTGGTCAGTTGGTTTTCCTGCTGTGTGTCAGTGGAATTTGAGCTTATGTGAACACATTAAATGAGAGAATGAACGTGTTTGCTTTACCCTGGGATTGTTCATGCATGGAAACAGCTCTGCAAGCACCAAAACAAAACCAGCTCTGTTTGGACAGAAACCTTTTGTGGTGAAGGCAAAACTGATCGAGGGAGGATGAAGTGACTCCAGTGTGCCCCTGGGGCCACAGAGGTTGGCAGGGAGGGCTGGACACCCTAAATGTCTCCCTGAACTGCTCTTTTGGGACTTGAAAAAAGCACCTGGACCTACCCAAAGTTCTCCACAGTGCAGCCAACAAATTGATCCTTCAGGTGGCTGTTCCTGAATACCTTGAGCTGATGGGGAGAAACAAAACAGTTGAGGAAAGCTGAGTTAATTTAACACATCCTTTGGACAGGGAGCTCAAGCTATTGCTGTTCATTTCACCTCTTTCTCAATCTTCTCTTTGTTCTCTTGGTACATCTGGGAGCTGGAATCCTGCAGTTCTGGCGAGTAGGGAAGGTTGGAGATTTGGAAATTTAATCCAAAGTTTTCCTTGCCAGACTCCAGGGGTGTCTTGTGAGTTGCTGCCTCAACTGAGAGTTCCAAGTCTGGAAATGGAGAGGGAGGAAAATTAAATTCTAGCAGAGAGAAACTGAGGCTTTCCTACCAAGCAGCTCTGAGCTGCAGCCCTTTAGCTTGAAGTCTTAGACTGGCAGGACTTGAGTTGCACTGGGGTCTGACAAGAAACTGCAAATGTACCAGGCCATTCATTTTTTTGGGATGCTGCACACTGGGGAAAAAAGCTGAAAGTCCATTTAGCTCTAGGTGGTTGAAGCTGTGGTGAGCAGTTCACACTTCATTTTCTGATTTTTTTAATACTGAAAACTCCTTAATATTGAGTAACAATTTAATTTCGAATAACACCTTAATATTGAGGAACATCTTAATATTGAATAACACGTTAAGCCATCGATGACTAGAGGACTGAATGTGTGAATGGCCTAACTCAAAGTCCAGTTATTCAACTTAATTATAATAATAAAAAACAATTAATTTTAAATAATTTAGAATTTTAAAATTTAAAATTTAAAATGATTTTTAATTTAAAAATAATTATTTTAATTAAAATAATAAAAAATAATAATAGTATTAATAAAATAAATTTAATAATAGATAAGGGAATTAATAATAAGTGAGTTATCCATGTGGGCACTGGGGAGGGAATGGATGTACGTACTGTCCACTGAGAATTCCTGCAGTCTGTAGCTGCTCCCCAGCCACAGCCCCGAGGTGTTGGAGGTCCTGTCCTGGAAAGTCCTTTCCACCATGGCCCTGTTGATGCTGGGGTCAGGCTGGAAGAAGCACTGGCAGTCGACCACTATGGATCCAGGCCTGTGGGCACAGGGACAGAGGTTTGGGGATAAATAGGATGGGCAGGAAGCTCTGTAGGGGAAGGAGTTTCCTGAGGGGTTCCTGCTGTTCTGAAGGTTGAGTGGTTTAAATGTGTGGTGGAATYGTTGTATGGGATGGGCTGGTTGGGGCTTTCCCTTTGGACAGGGACAGGAATTAAAATTTTACCTCTTCTCTGGACAAATTTAGCTTGTGTTGCCTGAATGCAAGGAAAGAGCAGCACTTTTAGGGTTTTTTAAGCTTTGGCCCTGTGGGAGGGTCCCTTGTCCAAGTCTCATTCCATCCTGAGCAGGACACCACAGCTCGCTTTTGAAATCTAGTGGAGTTCAGGTGGAGAGGAGTGCAGRGGTCACAGGATCACCAATTCCCAGTAAAAGGATGGAATCTGTACTTCCTGGGATGCTCAGAGATCTGAGGGTGCCTTACAGGAGCCCTGACTGAGAAACCCTAGTCCAAAAAAACATTCAAACTGATAAATTCTGGGAAGCCCAGAAATGCCTCCTTAGGGCATCAGTTTCCAACAGGAGAACAGAAGGGAGAAATTCCACAGGGGCCAGTGGTTCTGAGCCATGGGGGAGCAGTGCCAGGGTGGAGCAATCTTTAAACAAAATCAGATTTTATCCCAGACCTCAGCCCGGTGATCCTGCAGGTCAGGAACTGGTCCCGCAGGTCGCTCTGACGGTACAGGTGATTCATCTGGAATTAAAATGTCACATTARATATGAATGAGTTTGGGCACTGTGGTGGAGGTTTTAGGCCAGCAGGAGGGATTTGAGCTCTGGGGAAACACCAGGGTTATTTTTTGCTGGTTGGATTTYGTGGGGGTTGGGTTGTACTTTGGAATTGGCACCTTCTGGTGGTGGGGTCTGACTTCCAGCCTGGCAAACATTCCTGCCTTATCCGAGCGGGATGCCGGTGTGGGAGAGCAGTGTCCTGAGTGACATCCCAACCTCACAGACCCAAAGCTCAAAGAGAGCAAAACCCACCCAGTCAGGGTCTTATCAGGTTGATGAATTGGRTTGGTGCTGAAGAGAAAACGTTGATTCTAGGAATGAATCAGGGATGTGCTGACCAGGGATTTGCCAGCAGGGATTGGCTGTGGATGGACTTTTGGAGGTGGGAGTGAAATGCTGGGGTTGTGTTCATTTAACAGAYCAGCTCTGGCATTTTGCAGTCCATGTCTTTGGCTGGAGAGAAGTTCATAAGACCACAAGGAATCATCAAATGCTTTGGGTTGGGAYGGACCTTAAAGATCCTCCAGTCCCAGTCCCCTGCCAYRGGCAGGGATGACACCCACCAGGTACAACTTAACACCAAAACTGAATCAAAAACCAATCTTATCTTTCAGATTCTAGAAAGTTTTGTTCCCAAATGTTGATTTTTAATTTTTTTTTTTGATTCAGACATGAATCTTTGGTATTTGCTTCAAAAACTGACCAGCCAGACAAACTCTTAAATACCTCCTTACCTTGTTGGTGATGCTTTCTACTGCTGCTTTGTATTCTGGAGACTGTGGGTCAGGGTTGGTGAGGTTTTCATTGACTATTCTAAAGCTCAGTCTGTAGCCCTGTTTGACTGCCATCAGGAGAGGCTTTTTGGTGGCAGCTGTGTCTGTGAGGGAGAAACCTGAATAAAAAGGGTAGAGTGAATTTATTTTTACATCTGTTCATATCATAAAAGCAATATAGATACATCCCTGCTGAGACCTTACACTGTACAGTGAAATTCACCAGGAATTTGTCTGATTAAAGGAATGGAAGTGCTGCCAGCATGGCAATATCCTGTAGGATTGGTTTTGTCATTGTGTCAAACTTAAAGAAAACCAGCAAACCAAAGGGTTCCTCAGTGCTCAGGCCCCAGTGATGAGGAATAATCTCCAGGAGATCCCAAAATCCTTCTTGTCCCCATGGATGCTTACCATCGATGTACAGGCTGCTCCTGTCCAGGCTGTAGTGGCCCAGTTTGGTGACATTGTTTGTCATGGTGCTCAGCTCCTGGTAAAGCTTTTCTCTGTCAAACCTGGCCAGGCTGGCACTGTCCTTGTAGCTGCACACAGCGTCCACATTTGTGTCATCCCTGTGCCTTCCAGACCTGGGGAAAAATGTCAGGCACGTTCTTTGGGACACTGCTCTGCTGGCACAACTTCCTGTGGGGTTTTTAGGACAGACACCAAACCCTCAGTGCCAATGGGCTCCTGYATCCTTCATCAGACTCTCCAAAATTGGGGTGATGGCATTTAGATACCAAAAGGATTTTAACAGTTAAAAAGGATCCTGGTGGGACAGGGAGGTGTCCCTGGCTGCTGTTTTCTGGCCTCAGAACAGCCGTGAATTGAAGGTATGTGAGGGTGGGTAAAGAAATGGTTCATTGCAATTTCAGGAGTATTTTAAGTGTTTTATATTTAGGTATTTTAGTATTTCAGACACTTTTAGTATTCTTTCAGGTATTTTTAGAATCTGCAGGGAGGGCTCAGAGCAGGAATCAGGCTCTGCTCTTGGGTGCCGAGGAATAGGACAAGAGGAACAAGGCAGGAACTGATGCCCAGGAAGTTCATGAGCATGAGGAACAACTTCCTCATGCAGTGACCAGGCACTGGAACAGGTTGTGCAGAAAAGCTGTGGAGTCTCCTCACTGGAGATATTCCAGAGCCATCTGGACACAATCCATGTGCTCCCTAGGATGACCCTGCTGGAGCAGGGAGGTGGGACCAGGTGACCCACTAAAGTCCCTTCAAACCTGACCCATCCTGTGATTCTGGAATTCCAGATCCTACCTAAATCTCATGGCTTTACATCCCGTGTAGGCAGAGCTTATGCTGCTCCTCTTGAAAAGAGGGTCAAGCTGTCAAAAAAGAGGAAAATTGAGAGATGGGAATCACATCCTGACTTTAAAGCAGGTGGATTGAGGTCACCACCAAGACCCAAAAGGGCACAAGCAGAGCCACACTCACATAGTGGTTCATAACTTTCACTGTGGAAAGGAATTTGCGGGAATTTGGGGAGTCCAGATCTGCAGTGTAGCGGAGGTTGGTCAAGGTGAAGTTCAGTGTGAAATTCCTGGATGTTGGTTTTGGTGCAGCTGTGGTGCTCCGGGCTGTAATCAAAGGGGGGAGCAGGGTTAGGAATTTCCTACCAAAGAAAAAGCTGTTTTCACTTTCAAAACATTCCTAATCCCAGCACCCCTCAAGGCTACTCTGAATAATCTCTTCCCCTCTGATTTTCTCAGGGCATTGCTCCTTTGAGAGCTTCCCTTGAAATGAACGTGACAAAATGAACGTGGCAAAATGAATTTGGCAAGATACTTACAGGCTCTCTCAAGGGGTTCGTTGTAACCTGGAAAGGAAATGCAAGAGAAAGAGTTATGTAAGAGAGCATCCACTTTGGAGAATGGAAGTGGAGAGGAGGTGATTAAAAGGATGACTTGGGAGTGAATCATCAGAACCAGGCCCCAAGGGTGTGAATGTGTTAAACAAACAAAGCTTAGGCAGAACTACGTGCTTTGGAAGAGCAGGGCTACAATGAGAAAATGTGTGCCAATGTTTAATTAAACACTGTGGAAAGGAATCAGGTGAAGTGTTCACAGGCAGGTGAATGATTGAGGTCAAGACTAAAATTAAGTTCACTCTTCAATGTATAATAGAAATTAAAATCTTCAAAAACATCAGCCTGGAAAGATTTTAAATCTTACACTTTATCTTACACAGAGAAATTGTGCAGAAAACTTCAGACCTCCTGCTTAAGGTGACTTTTTTAACATTGAGGTGATCCCTGAGAGCTAAGGTGGTCCCAAACTGCTCCAGTGCCTGAGGAGTGGGAAAATCAAACACTCACCATTGACATAGAGCTTCTTKTTGTCCAGGCTGTAGATTCCCAACTTGGTGATGTCACTTGTCATTCTCTTCAGCTCTTGGTAAACCTCAGGTGGGTTAAACACTGGCACCTGGGAGCTCYTTCTGTAGCTGCAGATGGTGTCCACTCCTGTGCTATCCCTGTTCTTCCCAGGCCTGAGGAATTTAATATCATGGAGCTTCTRTTAGTTATTAAAAATATTTTGGAGATGTTTTGTTTGTTTGTTTGTTTTGATGTGATTAAAAACCCCTCCAAATAAATCTGCCCACAGTTCTCAGACCAGCTGCAGGAATCACTGAGATATGGCCTTACAAAGAAAAAGGCTTTGTAAGATAAAGACCATACAAAATGAAGCTTTATTATAATGAAAGCAASTCCTTGAAAAAGGAGAACAATTATTAAAGTGTCAGTCAAATGTAAGGAAATCCATTTGCTGCAGTTCCAAGTGAATCTCTGTGGTCATTGCTCACCTGAATCCYGTCACTTTGCAGCCAGTGAAATGGGGGCCAATGCTGCTCTTCTGAAGCAGGGAGTCAGTCTGGCAAGGAAAAGTCTTTGTGAATAAGGGAGCCCCCAAATCCTGAGTGATYTCAGTGAAAAACAAGAGAATTTTGGCTTACATAGTGTTTCATTATTTTCTCAGTGGACTGGAATTTACGGGAGTTTGGTGTCTGCAGGTCTGTGGTGAACATGAGGTTGGTTATGGTGAAGTTCAGGGTGAAGGACTCTGTGACTGCTCCTGAGCTTTGAGTGGTGGTTGACTTTACTGCTGCAAGAGAGAACAAAAATGACAATGATRAAATAAGAACAGGATCTTCATAACACATTGCTGGTATTGGGTTTCTTAGAGAAGAAACCCATGTGAATGGGATCTCACCCTTCAGACATTTTGCAATGTTACATACATCAGCAGGAAAGAAAATCGATTTATGCCTTTAAGTAGCCTTAACCTGTGTTTGGTTTTAAATATACTTACAGGATGGACTGTGAGGTTCATTGTAACCTGAAAGACAAATGGAAAATTATTAGGAAAATATTCCAAGAAAGTCTCAGCAGGACTAAATAGAGGGGATTTTATTACAAGATTGTGGTTACTGAATTCAAGACTTTTAACTTGGTGACTGGCAGGGTTTTGCCCTCTAATTTTTGTTCTTTGTTTTGAGAGGTGAATTAAATCTTCTTCATTCTAATTTCCAATTAATCTGTGTCAACACTGAAGGTTGGACTTGATTTCAGAGGTCTTCTCCAACCATAATGGTTCCATGATTCCACAAATGGTTCCAAATGTTCCACATGGTTCCACATTCCAAATGGTTCCACAGAATCCCGGAATGGTTTGAGACTGAAAGGACCTTAGAGACCATCCAGTTCCACCTCTCTGCCCTGGGCAGGGACAACTTTTAACTAGACCAGGGTGCTCAGAGCTCCATCCCACATGGCCTTAAACACCTCCAGGGGCAAGGAATCCACAATTTCATTAAGAAAAATGCCTTGAGAAAGTCTCATTACCATTGACGTAGAGGCTCTGGCTGTTGAGGCTGTAGTGTCCCAGCTTGGTAATGCCATTGGTCATTTTGCTCAGCTCATGGTAAATGGTTGTTCTGTTGAATTTGGGATCCGAAGGCTCATCCCTACAGCTGCAAACAGCATCTACTGCTGTGTCATCCCTGTTCTTCGTGGACCTAGGAAATGAGGCATTGGTTTAATCATTATCGAGAAATCTGTCTTAACTTCTAGTATACAGTCAAAGAGAGGGATCAGAAAAACCCCTCAGACATTGCTACCACATAAGAAAATACCCAGAGATGAGTTAAATGCTGAGAAATGGGAATTTTAAGGAGCAGGGAATGGAGACTTTTCCCAGACATGGCTCTTACCTGAATGCCATTACTTTGCAGCCAATGTAAGCTGGGCCAATGCTGCTCCTTTGGAGTAGAGGATCAACCTGGAAATGGAATAACAACATGGAAGTAAGCAAAATGTCCACGTGAAGGTAAGAGATGAGAGGCACTGAGAAAACTGTGCCCCAGCAGGGCATTGTTTGTGAGACTTACATAGTGGTACATGACTTTTTCTGTTGACTTGAATCTCCTGGAACTGGGGTTCTGCAGATCTGCAGTGAACTGGAGGTTGGTTATTGTGAAGTTCAGGGTGAAGTTCTTTACTGCTGGTGCCAGAGGTTGGGTGCTTTGATCAGCAGCTGTAATGGGAAAGGAAAGTTATTGCTTGAAAATGACATTTATGTTCAACATCCCAAGAGGAAACACTGTAGGTAAAATTCCCAGATATTTTAGGTGGCTTCAAGGCTATATAAGCTGTGGTTCCCTAACAGGCTCACAAGTCCTTTTAACACTGTTTTATAAACCAGCAGTGCTCTTGCTTCATTAATCCAACTTGCTCTTTTGGCTGTTGCTAATTAGTAATAATCTTCCCAACCCTCAATTTCTCTTTAACAGTACTTACATATTTCAGGGTGCACTTCATGATGACCTGTGGGGAGAAGAAAAGGGAGAGGATTTGAGGAAGTGCCTGACAGTTGGGAAGGTTTAGCACACAGTAGAATACAGAACACGTCTGAGAGCTCTTGTGTACACATTTCCTAGGAAAGATTGATTTGGTGACTGTGCAGGCATAAATGCACATTACCTTGTTGGCAAGGTGCTGCTTTTCTTAGCAGTGCACAGAATTCTCCCTTTCCTCAGAATGTTTAAAGAAAATTTACAGAGTCCTTAAATACAGTTTAGAATCACAGAATGGGTTGGGGTGAAAGGGAACTTAAAGATCATCAAGTTCCAACCACACAGGCATGGCCAAGGCATCATTTAACTTCTACATGGAAAATTTATGCATGATTTTCTMAAGTGGTGATAAGTTCTAGCGCTGTTCCTTGACCTTGAGAGGTCAATCCCTATATTTTCAGAGATGTTCCTAAATGGAATACTTTAAATTAGTGTAACAGAAAAAGTATGCTTGAAAAAGGTTCATTTTACAATATTAAAAATACATAGAAGGAAGTAAAATTATAAATGTATGTAGAATGTATGAGAAGGCAGTGTAAACACAGGAAAAAGACTGAGAGATACAATATAGTGAAAGAACAAAAAATACTAAAACCAAAATAATGATTTAGAGTATGAATCTAACAAGATATGAAACCATTTAAATATATAAAAAATAAGTATATGAAAATTAAAGAATTCAAAAAAATTATCACCATTGATGTAGAGCCTGTCCTTGTGCAGGCTGTAGGGGCCCAGCTCGGTGATGCCTCTGGTCTTGTTGCTCACTTGGTGGTACAGCCCCACCCTGTCCAAAGGYGCAGCCGAGGGCTCCTTGCTGTAGGTGCACACGGCGTCCACCYGGGTCTCGTCCCTGTCACTGCCTGGCCTGCAAAACACAGGGACCTCCCTCAGAAATCCTCCTCTGCACAGTCTCCCTTTAAGGCAAGGACTTGGCGCTTTCATACACATTTTTATGTTGAAATGCAACCTCTGCCTTCCAAAATTGTGTGTGTGTTTGGTGGACAGATACTGATCTTAGTCTTCACTAATGCTCTGGGACTAAAGAGAGTGCCTAGAAGGCCATTAAAAATACTCTTGAGTTTACTAAATTATCTTAGTCTACACCATGCCAGGATGAGAGTCTGGGCTTAGACGAGGACCTCTAGGAGGAAGTGGCATCAGGGAGCACATCCTGGGGTAGAACAGAATTAGTGAGAAGGGCCTGTCTCCATAAGGAGGAGAACATGAGTGGTCTCCAGCCCAGGCCAGGAGCTGTTATGGGAGTGTGGGCCTTGCGCAGGGACACTGGGGTGTAACCCATACCTGAAGTCTGTTGTTTCACATCCTTGGAAAACAGGGCCAATGCTG
>QVAJ01000665.1:51639-68091 GCA_003546035.1 Mixornis gularis | reverse complement strand
GCTGGGGACCAGGCTGGTGTCCTGTGCCTGTGTCCTGTGAGTGTGGAGGTGGCCACGATCCCATGGGTGGTCCCAGCAGCACAGACCTGCCCCAGCCTGGGGAGCAGCTGAAAGGGGTTTTCCTCTCCTGGGAAATGCCTTTGGTGGCTCCCACTCAGACCCAGCAGCRCCAGGAGCTGTCACCAACAGCACGTGGTGGCATCACTTGGGTTTTGTCCATTCTTTGTGTTTCTTTTCCCATCCCCAAGGCAGAAGGGGCGTTGCTGACCCCTCTGGATCTGAGATCTGAGATCTGGGATCTGGGATCTGGGATCTGGGATGGAGGGTGCTTGTGGCTGCTGCAGGAATGGCACCAATACCCTGTCACTGCCAGCCGCTGGGGCTGTTCTGCTGAGCAGCGCTTTGTTACATTTTATTTTTCAAATAAAGGATGGGACATTATGAAATTATCCCCCTTTGATGGTACGAAACCCTGATTTTATAATCATKACTCTAATTACGGCTCTTGAGCTTTCAAAGTTTGTTAACATCATTAAAACATTTACCCTGGGCAGATAACAGCGAGCGTTAGCATGAGAGCTGCCTTTTAAAGATGAATRCAGATAAAAGGACCCTCTTAAGGGTTCTGTGGGCAGACTGAATTCCAGGACTGTAATGACTCTGCCATATGCTCCAGCCCCGCCATCTATCAGCCAGCAATTAGSTTAATGTTGGTGAAAGGGCCACTTAGCCCGGCAATCAGCACCCCACGGCTCTGCCGGATGCAGCGGTTTGTACCGAGGTRCCCGCTGGGGGTTCGGCTCCGAGCGGGGCCGGGGACCAGGTGGCCCCGGTCACTTGTGCCCTGTCCCACCCCCGGCCCTGCCCGGCCTGCCCCGCAGCTGCTGCTCTGCTGGCAGAGTCGGGTATTCGGTGTTTCCTCCTTTCTCCTGCCCGTGGGGTGCCAGGAATCACTTCCCAGGCTGCGCTTGCCGCGGCCCCAAGCTCAGAGTCCGCAGGAGGAGGAGGAGGAGGGATGAGGGAGAGGTGAAGGAATAACAGGCACAGGCGATGTCTGGTTAAAGGCAGAGCGAGGAGCACGCGGCAGAGGAAGGCTCAGAGCCCAGACGCTTCAATCCAAAGGCAGCGTCTCTCCAGGCAGCCCCTTTTGATGTGCAGCGCTGAGGACGGGCACGTTCCAGCTCTTCAGAGCTTGTGTGTATTTCACCGGGGCTGCTGGCATCACCTGGGCACAGCCAGCCGCGGCTTCCTTTTTCTTCCTTCAGTCTCCGTGGTTTTATTTTATTTTTTATTTGCAGTGAATTTAACGCTGCTGAAGGCAGCCGGAACGCCGCCTCCCCAAATTGGGGCCTTTTATGTCTTTGTGTGTGATAGGCAGAGGAACAAGGACTGAGCTTCTCCTTCAGCCTCAGCGGGCAGAGGCTGCTCTGGCTCTTCTCTGGTCCCACTCCCGAGGTCAGATCCYCACGGATCTCCTCGTGGGTGAAACTGCACCTCCTGCCTCGGGCAGGTTACTCCTACCTTCAGCTTTTCATCCCTGAGGCAAATTACCCATCCTCGGGTCTCCAAAAATCCTGAGGCCAGTCATTCCCACTCTCAGATTTCCAGGCTGGGGCCGGTTCCTCCCACCCTCAGCCTCCCAGTGCCTGCGGGGATGCTCTTGAATTCATCTTCCCAGMCCCGCTGCGGGAGCCAGCAGCATCCAGGTCCATCTGCAGAGCCCTGCCAGCTGATGCCCCTCTGAAAACCTCCCCCAGACCTGCTGGCATGACTGGCATCCGCTTGATCCCATCCCCAGCTGGTGTCACACATCCCCCGTGCCCTGGGATTTGGGGGTTATTTTATCCACAGTGATCAGTTTTTAACCCCAGCAGCTCTCTCTGGCCCTGCAGCTTTTCCTTGGGATTTGGGGGTTATTTTATCCACAGTGATCAGTTGTGGTTAACCCCAGCAGCTTTTCCCTGGGGTTTTGGGGTTATTTTATCCAGTGATCAGTTTTTAACCCCAGCAGCTCTCCCTGGCCCCGCAGCTCTCCCAGCCTCAGGATGTGCCCACGGGGCAGGGCTGGACCCCGCCAGGAGCACGGGGACCACCTCCTGTGACCACCACGAGCGTGTCTGTGGCAGGCAGCCCTGTCCCCCGGCAGAAGCTGCTCTCCAGGGCTGTCTCTCTCATCCCCCAGCAGGTTTCTTTTCTCCAGTTTTGATTAACTGGGAGTCTGCAGTGTGAGCTGTTCCCTTAATGAACTCATCCGTTACTCTGAGGACTTCGCACTCACTTTGCTACTGGCTAATATATTGCCATTAGTGCTCCGCTTTGCTCTGGAGTTTACAGCTTGTAATAATTATGTCTAATTTTGATTTTTTTTCCTTTAAATTACTACACGGGGTAAAAATAGACTCAGTAATTAACTTCTTCCAAAGAGGCAGATATCAAAGTTAAAGAGGAGGGGCGGGGTGGGGGGAGAGAAAGGAGAAATAAAGGCAGCGCGGAGCCGTGCGGGGCACTGCTGGCACCTCCTGCCAAAGCTTCCCTGCGGCATTTCTGCTTCCAGGATCGTCTGTGAAATGGGGCAGGCGCTTCCAGGGATCAGCTCCGGCCCAGTGCTCCTGTGCATCGGAGAGTGCAAGCCCGAGTTCACGGCCAAGTCGGCGCAGCAGTACATGTTCGTGGTGAGTGTCCTGCTGGGGACAGCACGTGTGCCCCCACCCCGGGGGCTGAGCCTGGCACATGCAGGGGGTTCAGCTCCAGAAGGCAATCCTGGAATTCCTGGAATTGCCTTTTTTTTCCCTTTTTTTTTTCCTTTTTTTTTTCTCCTGGGGCTTTCCCGCTGGTGTTGCACCAGGATTTTTGGTGTCCCAGTCAACAAGCCCAACTTGCAGGATGGAGAGCTCACCCTGTGAATGAACCAGGGCTCCCACAGAGTTTGGGTACAGCTCCACATCCCCAAAATAATGATTATAGAATCATGGATTGGTTTGGGTTGGAAGGGACCCTCGAAGAGCCATTCCCACCCTGCCCTGCACAGGGACACCTTCCACTCCCCCAGGTTGCTCCAGCCTGGYCTGGGACACTCAGGGGTGTCCTCTGCTGTCACAGGCACCCACAGCGGCTCCCTGGCTGCAGCAGCAGCAGCACTGAGCTCATCCTTTCCCTCTGCAGACTCCAGCTGTGAGTTTCCTGAGCCCCAGCCGTGGCCCCGAGTCTGGAGGGACCCTGGTGACCATCTCTGGCCACTACCTCGGGGCTGGCAGCCGYGTCTCCGTGCTCCTGGGGAACCAGACCTGTGAATTCCACGGGTAAGAGACCAGCACAGGCTCCTGCAGCACCTCCTGCTCCCRTCCCAGCATGGATCTGCTGGAGCTGAACCTGCAAAAATCCATCTGGGAGCCCCTAAGGCTCCCATTCCCTCTTTTATTGCATGAAACCATCTCTTCTCTTTTATTGTGATGGAGGCTGGCATGGCAAGGGAGGGATTCATCGGTGTCAGGGCTGCTCATGATTTCATTTTAATGCTGTTCCAGTGGTAACTGCTCTGAAAATCACAGTGAGACACCACTGGGATGGAAATATGCTTACACTGGTCATCGGTACCTGCCCCCAGCCTGGCTGCTCGGAAGAAAATGGAATGTTTATGAGGAATATCTCCTTTCTCTTTTCACAGACCTGCATTGCTTTTATTGCAGCCACTGTTGCAGGTGCTTGACCTCCAAAAAATGGTGTGGGATCCTGAGGGCAGAGCAAGGCSAGGGTGTGCTCACACCTCCTGCTGAGGAACTGGCACAGCCATCAATCTCTGATGGGATTTCGATGGCAAATTTGCTTTGTACCTAGCAGTGTAAACACAGAGTTGACATTTGCAGGGTTTAATGGGTTTTCCTGGGGCTCAGTTCAAAAAGAGACGTGTGGTTTCCATCTGTGGGCGTCAGTACACGGCCCTGCCCACCCTGCTGGCAGCGGGCACAGCCTGGTGCCAACCCGCTATCCAAAGGGATTCTGCCTCCCAGATCCTCCCTCCGGCTGCCCAGGAGGGGCTGAGGAAGTTTCTGGGAAAGCAAAGATCCCTAGAGGTGAATTTCCCATCCAAAAGCCCCAGAGGTTGTTGGATGTGGGAGCTGTGGGAGYTCAGGCGTGGGAGCACTTTGGGTTATCAGCAGTGCTTGTTCTGGATCCATCCTGGGATGGAGCTCAGGGCATTCCAGGACCTTCCAGCACAGCTCAATCCCCCAGGGGTTGAGCAGAGTAACCAACCCATCAATATTTCCCGCCACATCCAAAACMAAGATGCCAAATTCTCCCTCAGATGGGCACAGGGAACAGTCACCACCAGCAGAAGTGTAGGATCAGCCCTGGAACATCATCCCTTAAATACCTGACCCTGTCCAGGCAACCTGCAGCTACTGACCTGCAAAACGTGGAGGAGCTTTGGGTTCTCTGGGTGTTGTGATTCCAGCAGGGAGCAGAAAGTTCAGCCAGGGGGGAGCAGTGGCTGAGCAGCCCCATCCCTCACGTGGGGCCACGCTGTGCACTCGGTTTCCCTCGGACYGCTCCGAGCCAATGAACTCCAGTTGTACTCCAGGGTGTGGGGGAGCCTGATGAGATGAAGCAGCTCCTAATGAGATTCCCTCTAATTACAGCTTCCCCCATTCTCCCCTCTCCGATCGGAGGAGTGGGTAGATTCACCATGACGACATAATAATAGCACAGAAAGCTAATTAGCTGATCACAGGGAGCCGGGAGCTGCTCTGCCAGCAGCCCTGCGTCACTCCCGGCTCGTGGCAGAGCCGGGCAGGCACGGCGGGGTCTGGGGTGGGCAGCAGCAGCAGGGCAGGGAGGGCAGCAGAGCAGGGCAGGGAGGGCAGCAGAGCAGGGCAGGGAGGGCAGCAGAGCAGGGCAGGGAGGGCAGCAGCAGGGCAGGGAAGGCAGCAGCAGGGCAGGGAGGGCAGCAGAGCAGGGCAGGGAGGGCAGCAGAGCAGGGCAGGGAGAGCAGCAGCAGGGCAGGGAGAGCAGCAGCAGGGCAGGAAGCCCACCAGGCTGCACAGAGTCCCTCCGAGCCTCAGCACAGGGGCTGGAGAATCCCACTCCTCACACAAGGAAGCCTTTGGTGCTAAACCGAACCAAGGTGGGTGTGATAAAGCCAAGTGAGCACGGGGAAAGGGAAAGGAGCAGGGCAGGAAGGGGTGCCCGTGTTATTGCATCGACAGAAATGGTCCAGTACAGTTGGTTTGAGGTGGTTCAGAGGGTTGTTTCTGTCCCCTCAGCTGTGGGGGGTGGAAGTGCCGAGGTGTGAGCTGGGAACATTGTGGCACCTGCTGTCCCATGCCCTCCTAAATGCCCCTTAGAGAGGGCAGGGGGTGTGTAAGGACCCCCAAAAGGGAGCACACATTGTCCCCCTGCCAGGCACAGGCTCAGAGCTGTGCTGGAAGTGGAGCTGCACTCCAGCCTCAGCCACTCAGGCACCTCCACAAGCCCCTGGGGATGGTGAGGGTGGTGAAGGTTGCCCATTCAGGAGTGCCAGGTTTGAAGTTCCAGACTGGCAGTGAGGTGCTGCAGACCTGCCTGCCCTCTCCCCTGGGACAACCCAAAACTAAAGGAGCCACAGAAGGAACACTGGGGACAGGTTTGGGCAGGAAGGACAACCCCAGGAGGCTGTGCAGGAACACCAGCCTGCTAGGGACGTCCCTCCAGCCCTTTTTGTAGGATCAGTGTCCAAGGAGCMGAGTGGTTCCTCCCAGCTCTGTTCTGGATGCTCAGATCTCATTCCCCTTCTCCATCCCTCCACCCACCGGCGCCTTTGTGCTCTGACGGTGCCTCGCTGCCTCCACCTTCTCTGGGGCCCTGGTGGCAGCAGATGGTCCCGTTGTGTCCGGGCAGGCAGCGCCGAGCCGAGGTCACCCCGCTCTGCCGGGGACACAAAGCCCAGGGCGGCGGCGCCATCGCCCTTCCCGGGCAGGGGCTGCACATTGTGCCGCTCACAAGAGCCCCGTGTGTGCTCCGGGGTGGGGAGGGGAAGAATTTGGCTTTTCACTGAGCTGCTGCATCCCGTTGAAAAGGCAGCCATCTGTTTTCACACGCCCAGCAGAAGGCAGAGGGTTCAGGGGGATGCGGGAGCTGCAGCTTGGCACAAAGGGGGATTTCAGGGAGGCTGCGCTGCTCTCACGGTGGGCACAGCTCAGTGCAGGGCTCCCTGCCCTTCCTTCCACGCCAAACCCTCCTCAGGAGCTCCCCAGGTACCGTTCTGGGGCTGGCTGATGGCTCAGTCCTTTCCTGAGCTGCCCCAGGACGGGGCTGGTTCCTGCCCCTGTGCCCCCACCCCATTAACGCTCCCCGTTTCCCTCCCGTGCAGGCGATCCATGAATGAGATTGTTTGTGTGTCAGCGCCCTCAGCCCACGGCCTGGGGGCTGTCCAGGTCTCTGTCAGCGTGGACAGGGCTCAGCTGGAGAGGACTTTGCTGTTCGAGTACATCGATGACCCCAAGGTGCAGCACATCGAGCCCGAGTGGAGCATCGCCAGGTAACGGCTCCTCCTTGGCTCTGCCCTGCTCTGGGGCTCCTCAGGCCAAAAAAGGGGCTGTTTGGGGATGCACATCCCTGAATGGGTCTGGGCTGGGCATTTTTGGGGTTTGCCTTTAGCACAGCTCAGGCCTGGGGTCAGCAGAGGGGTTGTGTCCAGCCAGGCAGCGACAGCAGCCCCTGCACTGAGAGTTTGGGGGCACAGCCAAAGCCCAGAGCACCCCCTCTGCTGCAGACGGGCACAACTGCTCATGGAAAGCTCCTTCTTGTGGTTCTGGAATGCAGCAAAACCAGCGGCCACCAGGAGAGGAAAAAGCTGATGTTCATCCTAACGCAGTGTGGGGACAGGGTGGCTGCTGCTGTCACATCACGGGGACAGTGCCGAAAACCCCGGGCTGTGCTCATCCTCTCCAGCCTCACCCCACTGGCGTCTTGTCTCTGGAGGCCGGGCCCTGAGCACAGCCCAGCCCAGTGACCAGGCCTCTCCYGGCTTTCCCACAGCGGACACACGCCCCTGACTGTCACTGGCACCAACCTGGACGTGATCCAGGAGCCGCGGATCCGCGTCAAGTACAACGGGAAGGAGTTTGTCAACGTGAGTAGGGGCTGGGAGCATCATCCTGGGCAGGGGYACTGCTGCCAGGGCTGCCTGCCTGGGCACCTCTGCCATGGCAAAAGCTGCTCTGGGGGAATTTCCCACACTCCCCCAAACTGGRGGCACWGGGAAGAGGGAATTTGGCRCACAAAAATGGGAAATTACCTCCTTCCCCTATCTGTATCTGTCCGTGAGTGAGAAGCTGAGATGAACCCCCAGATAAATGGGGACTAAGCGAGGTTCTTGTGTGTGCTCCAAGTGGGAGCTGTACCTCCCAGACTTCAGGAATTATTCTGGTCAAGTAAAACTGAAATATATTGTTTCTATGCAGTGACTGAGTCTGTATTATCTTGGAAAGGGCAAATCACTTAGCAGTCTTTTCCTATTCCTTTTCTCCCCCTCAAGACCTTTTTCATCTGAGCTCTTTTTAAAAAGACATCTAATTTTGTTGCTAGCACTTGTGGTTATAGTGCTACAAAAATAATCCTGAAGACACAAAATTGAGCGAAATTAAATCTTTCACTCRTGGAGGGAGGCCAAATGGTTGGGCTCTTGCTGCTTTACAAGGCAAGGGCCCCATAAATCAGTGATTTCCCTGCTTGGAGGGCTGGAGGAGCTGTGGGTGTCCTCAGCCCAGCAGGAGATGACCTTCGTGTTCCCTCCTGCCCACCAGTGCCACATGATCCATCCCCTTCCCTGGCTGGCATTTGGGAATGGCCTCGAATCACCCCTTTGCAGCAGGGATCAGGTATTCCCCATGGGTCTGTCTCGGAGCTAGAGAGGAGGAAAGCAGAAAGAAATGGGGAAAAAATAAATTAAAAGAAGAACGAGCTGCTGTGCGAGCCTTTAGCTCCACTGAAACGTGGCTCATTTCGGGCTCACCCTCCATCTCTACCCCAGTGCCTTCATGCTGGGTGGAGGAGAAGCAAATCACCCCAAAGCATGGAATCAGTGATTTGGAATCAGTGAGGTTGGAGAGATCACAGAGCACCAAGCCCGGATTAAATATTCCCAGCTGAGCACGAATCCACCGCCCTCCCCGGCCATGGGAGCCTCCCAGCCCAGCTCAGGGCAGAGTGTTTGTCCCCTGCCGTGTCTCTGACAGCCCCTCCTTCCCCAGGTGTGCAAGGTGGTGAACGCCACGGCCCTGGCCTGCCTGGCCCCGCCGCTGAGCCCCGAGTACCGGCCGGGGCTGGACGCCGTGGAGCGGCCGGACGAGTTCGGCTTCATCTTCAACAACGTCCAGTCCCTGCTGGTCTACAACGACACCAAGTTCATCTACTACCCCGACCCCACGTTTGAAATGCTGAGCTCCAGCGGGGTGCTGGAGCAGAAGCCGGGCTCTCCCATCATCCTGAAGGTAAGGGATGCCTTGGGAAGGATGGCCTGAAACAGACTGGGCAGAGCTGGAGAATAAAGTAGGGATTTATTGAAAGGCCTTTGGGATACACCTTGGGCAGGACAGAGCTTGGCCAGGGCTATACCCAGGGTGGACCAAGAATAGTCACAGAAATGGCTGCCCAGTCACAAGATCTTACATTTTTAAAAGTTTTGGACCATTTGCATGTTGGGGTTTAATTGTCCAATTCCAGCTCCAGGCTGTGAGGTCCCATCCTTCTTGTCCCTCCCTCCAGCCCACCCTTGTTTGTGCTTTTGGGCTGAAAGTTGTCCTTGGTGTGGGGCAGGAGAAGGATTTGTTTTGTGTCCCTGCTGTGTGCAGAGCTGAGTGACACTGACTGTGAGCTCAGAGCTGCACCCCTGGGCACCACAGAACCTGCAAATATGAAAACTAAAGCTTAAAGTATCATAAGGAGAGGCTCGCTCAGCCCGTGGGGAGGTCACAGAACCCCGGAGGGAGGGAGGGAGGGAGGGAGGGAGGGAGGGAGGGAGGGAGGGAGGTTATCCCCAGTAACCCCAAAACACAGCCCCGTTGTTTGCACGAGCTGCAGGAATCTGCTGCATCTTTGCCGGTGTTGTGTCCCCATGTCCCCAGGGCAGGAACCTGTGCCCGCCCGCCCCGGGAGGAGCCAAGCTCAACTACACGGTGCTGATCGGGGASACGCCCTGCGCCGTCACCGTGTCCGAGACGCAGCTGCTGTGCGAGCCCCCCACCCTCACCGGGCAGCACAAAGTGATGGTGAGGGGCCGCCTGTCCCGTCAGTGTCCCCTTCCCCTCCCCTCTCCACCCTTCCCCTCCTTCTCCACCCTTCCCCTCCTTCTCCACCTCCCTGACTCGCTTGGGTGCACAATCCCCAGAGGATTTTCAGGTTTATGGGTGTCTAATTGGAAGTTTAAAATATTGATGTGGATTAGCACGGAGACACTTTGTCCTTCCCTGTGAGTCACTCTCCTCTAGAAGGAAAAATGCCCCTCAGAGCCTTCTAGAAGGAACAAATCTTTCTGGCAGTGTCTTTGGCACTGGGTGCCATCCTTCCTCTGGATGAAGTTGACACCATTCCCAGTGTTCTCCCTCCTGGAGGGATTTAATCAGCCCACAGACCTGACCTGCCAAGGGCATGGAAAGGTTTTGCCTTTTCCCAGAGCAGGAGCCAGGAACATCTGAGCACTGGAGAGGTTGGATCAACACCCTCATCCAGGAGAACAGCCAGTGCCTCCCTCTGCTCTGGGCATCCACTGCTGCTTCCTCTGCTCCTCTCACCGACCAAACCCCAGCTGCCAAATCGCCCGAGCAGAGCCCAGATGAGATTGTAATTGTGATTTATTTCCCTCAAAGTTCAGCATCCAAAACATCCTCACATTATCACAGTGTGACTCCCAGAAGCAGAACCTGGCCGAGGGCTGCTCACACCTGTGGCCGGGGCACGTCCAAGACAAGCCTGTGCTGGTGTTCACTGCAGCCTGTTTGCTGCTCAGCTTCCAGCCCGGCCCTCTGCTCCCTCCTCTGCTCTGGCCCTGCAGTCACTCTGCTTTCCTGTCACCGGAATGATCGGGGGCTTGTTAACGTCCCTGCTTTACGAAAAGGAGTTGAAAGCTTATAAAATGAAAAGTCAAACGGAGCCATCAGATAATACCCACAAAGCCCAGATAGTGAAGGGCTGGCACATTTATCATCATCACTTGAAGCCTCCCTGTGCTCACACAGGCGGCCCCCTTTGGAGGCAGAGTTGGGATTTTCTGTCCCTAAGCTGAGGTGGTTCGGGGTCTGCACAGCCCCTGTGGCAGGCAGGGCAGTGTCACTTGGATTTTTCACCGTTCAGATTGTTTTTTATTTCCACTGGAGCTTTGTCACGCTTGTGACCAAAACAAAGACTGATATTTTGTAAACRAAACATTCTTTCTAGGGGGAAGGACAAATTGGTGGATTTCTGAGTTGACCACTGGGGTCAGAAGGGTGTTCCTCTCGTCCTCCAACCCTTGACTAAATCCCAAAAACTATATAAATTAAGATTCCCAAATAAACTTCCCTTTTTCCTTTTCATCTCACATCCTGACGTGTGAGTGTATTTCTTCTCGTGTCCTCTTGTGACAGGGCAGGGCTGTGGCACCCTGAGGTGCCGCTCCCTGTGCTGTGCCCTGCACCAGCCAAACTGGTTGTAAGTAATATTATCAAACCACCTGCGGGTTTGTTGTTAGAGCTCTCGAAAATTCATCAAAGTTACCGAAAAAACCAACAAAATCAAAAATAAATAAATAAATAAACTAAAAAAAAATCTGCAAAAAATGTAAACCCTAAATAAAAAAAAACCCCACAATATAAAAATAAACACTTAACTGTCCTAAACAATGTGTGCCTGCCTCATAAAAAGCAGCTTAACCAACCCAAAAATACGTGCCCATGTAGACAGTAAAAAATCTAAAATCTATATCTAACATATAACATATATATGTTAGATATATATATTTATATACATAATATATATATTTAATATATTTTAATATATATATAAAATCTATCTCTAACATAAAATGTATGTATGTTAGATATATATCTATACACATAATACATATATTTAATATATTTAGATATATATATTATATTTTATATATATATATAAAATCTATATCTAACATATAATCAATAAACAACTTCTATGAAAATCCCATCAATTCAGTTATTCCATAGCCCCATAACCCATCTCCCCCCCACCCCAGGTGCGTGTGGGGGGCGTCACCTTCTCCCCCGGCACGGTGAGCGTCGTGTCCGACAGCCTGCTGACCCTGCCCGCCATCGTCAGCATCGCRGCCGGCGGCTCCCTGCTCCTCATCATCGTCATCATCGTCCTCATCGCCTACAAGCGCAAGTCCCGCGAGAACGACCTCACCCTCAAGAGGCTGCAGATGCAGATGGACAACCTGGAGTCCCGCGTGGCCCTGGAGTGCAAGGAGGGTCAGTGCCCGGGGCTGGGCGGTCTCTGGGGGCTGCAGCTCCRGGGGTGGGGTCCCGGTTCTCCCAGGGGTTTGGAGCAGGGAGGTGGGTGGGTGTTCCTTGGGGTGTTGTGGGTGCCCCATGGGGTGTTGTGGGTTTCCCGTGGGGTTTGTGAGTGCCCCATGGGGTTTTGTGGGTGCTTCTTGAGGTGTTGTGGGTTTCCCGTGGGGTTTTGTGGGTGCCCCATGGGATTTTGTGGGTGCCTCATGGAGTTTGGTGGGTGCTCCTTGGGGTTTTCTGGGTGCTCCTTGTGCAGTGTTGTGGGTGTTTCTTGGGGTGTTGCGGGTCCTCCTTTGTGTTTTGTGGGTTTCCCGTGAGGTCCCCAGCCCTGCCCCATGGCGGGAGGGTGGCAGCAGCGGTGTGTGAGCAGCAGACACGGCTCTGATGTGCAGAGAATGGGATCAGGGCTGGATCCTGCCTGGGCTCCGTGCCTGGCTCACACAGCAGGGCCGGCACTGGTGCCTGCTCAGGGTCCCCTTGTCCCACAGCATTKGAGTGAGGGGCTTCCCAAAAGGCACAGGGTGGGGACAGAGGGGGCTCAGACCCCAGAACATAGTGTGGACCCCAAACAGGAGGCAGGAGGGATGGAAAGCTGGGCCTTAGGGCCAGTCCCTCTCCAGCCTGAGCCCAGAGCAGGAAGAGGAGGGTCAGGAGGGAGGCAGAAGCTCCTCAAGCCTTTGCCTCTGTGAAATTTTGGGTGTTATTTGGAGCATCCAGAGGTGCTGCTTGTGAGTTTCCACATGGACAAATCCTGTCCCTTGCAAGGAGGCAGCTGAGCCCCCCTCACCCTGCAGCTGAAGGTGGATTTTCGGGGGGTGCTGCTGTTGTTTCCTACATCCTCCCACCAGGGAAGGGGCTGAATCAATCAAAGTAAAATAAATGGCTGCACATTTCACACTGGAGAGAGAGAGAGTTGCATTGGATTTGTTCAGCTCGTTTCAAGAGCAGCCTTGAAAGMGCAGGGCAAAAATTGAGATATATTCGGGAGAAACCACAGATTCAGCTCGGCACAGCCCAGCTGGGTACAGAGACTTCCCTGAGCCAGCATGTCACACTTTGGAGAGGGAACACGAGGAGACACATCCAGCTGTACAACACCGTGTTAGGAGAGGAGAATAAATCCCTTCCTGACCCCTGCAGCAGCTCAGATTTGATCTGCATCAGATTTGATTATCTTGGCAATTGTTGATAGAGGAGGAAAACAAGAAGAAGAGAAAACAGGGCAGGCACCGAGTTATGAAAACAGATCCTTGTTTCTCTGTGCAGCCTTTAAAGGTGCCGTAGGTGTGTGTGCACAGGTGTGAACTGCATACAAATCACCACAGCTTTGTTCTCAGTCCCTGCTCTGAGCGGCGCCTGCTCTCCCACCCTCGCATGCTGAGAGGAGTCTCCAGGGGTGCCTGAGCTCCTCGGAATCCTCCCCTGAGCTGCCCACGGGGCAGCCAGCCCTGCCCAAAACCTTCCCCCAAAGCCTCCCGGAGCTGAKCTCTCCGTGCCCTGTCCTCTCTCCCCCCGAACAGCTTTTGCAGAGCTGCAGACGGACATCAACGAGCTGACCAGCGACCTGGACCGCTCGGGGATCCCCTACCTGGACTACCGCACCTACGCCATGAGGGTGCTGTTCCCGGGCATCGAGGACCACCCCGTCCTGCGGGAGCTGGAGGTAACCCCGGGGACCCCCAGCCCGCAGGGAAGCACTGCAGCACCTTTATGGCTCCACACCAATCCTTATTGGATGCCCCGGGTTCATTCTAACTCCGAGCCCGGAGTTTTGTCTCCTCCCGCATCGCCTTTCAGATTCCTTTCGGTTTCTCCTCCCTGCTGTTGGTTTATTTTTGTTTTGTGGGGGTTTATATCGCTCTTAGGCAGCGGCAGAGCAGGGCAGAGCAGTTGTGGTGTGCTTTAAAGTCCTCCTGAGTCACCTGGTGGGGCAGGGGATGGATGAGCGCCCGGAGCATCCTCCTGCCCGGAGCATCCTCCTGCCCCGAGCGTCCTCCTGCCCGGAGCATCCTGCTGCCCAGAGCATCCTCCTGCCCGGCGCATCCTCCTGCCCGGAACATCCTCCTGCCCGGCGCATCCTCCTGCCCCGAGCGTCCTCCTGCCCGGAGCATCCTGCTGCCCAGAGCATCCTCCTGCCCGGAGCGTCCCCCTACCCGGAGCATCCTGCCTAGAGCATCCTGCTGCTGTTCCCTCGCGTGTCCACAGGAGGGCAAGGAGAATGCCCAGCCATTCCAGCCTCTGAGCAAGCGCTCCCATCTCCCTGCTTTTCCCACCAGGATGTGTACAGATATATAAAATCTTCCAGTGGGAATGCAGAGGAATCGGGAAGGCACACGGGTCCATCAGGGCACCCGGCAGAAGGGCCGTGCTCACCTGGGAGAGGGCCAAAAAAAGGATGGGGCTTCATAAACATCATCTCATGCCTGGGATGGGGCTGCCATCCTCCATGTGGGATGCCCAGAGGCTCAGCTCAGCCTTTCAGAGACTGGGACTGCCCCAGGAAATCCTGAAATCCTGTTTCCTGYATGCAGACCAGGCTTGGATGCAGGAGGGAGGAGTCCTGGTGGCTCCAGGGCTGGATTCCTTTTCCAGGCAGGCACTTCCCAGCATTAAATCATTAATTTGGSTTCCTTTCCTCGGCCACCAGCACCAAGCAGTGGCCGTGGTGTTGCTCAAACAGGAGCAGCCTCTCCCAGCCCGTTCCTGCTCCGGATTTTCCAGCTCCATGCATTATGTTTGCTGTTGGAGTTGCCAAAGAAGCTGACGCTCCAACAAACAAATATGAATGCTGGTTTTTTTTTCTACTCATGAAAAACAGAATTGCAGAAGTGACAAATGTGTTGCCAATTACACAGTTGCTTAATTATGTAACGTTAGTAAAACCAATACATAACTCTCCAAAATGTTTGGTAAAGACTTGCTTGGTGCAGTTCATCATTTTCACTTGTAATGAATTACTTGAATCCGCAACTGGCTGAAAGCCTCAATTAATTTTTTACACTTGGCCCATAATAAAGCAATAGTCTAAATTAGTATTTAATTTACTTACAAGGGTGTCACTTTTTGTGCAGAACAAGCAGAACTGGGTGTCATTTCTGGGGCCGTTAGGCTCAAAGCTGCTGTTTTATGGCACACACAGAGTGCAGCTCCCAGCCAGGAATCAGGGGAGCTGTGCTCAGGATGGACCAGAAACCACGGGCAGGGATGCTGAGACCCTGAGGGATGGATGCAGCCAGGGTTAAACCATCCTGTGCACACTTCTGATGCCCCCAAAGTGAGAAGGACATGGAACAAGTCCAGGAGAGGTCAGGAAGTTGTTCGGGGGACTGGAACAGGCTGGGAGAGTTGGAAATGTTCAGTCTGGAGAAGAGAAAGTTGTGTGGAGACCTCCCAGCACCTTCCAGGGTCTGAAAGGGTGACAAGAGAGCTGGAGTTGGACTGTTCATCAGGAACTGCAGGGACAGGACAAGGGAGAATGGATTCAGACTGGTAGAGAGCAGGTCTAGGTGGGATATTGGGAAGAAATGATTCCCTGGGAGGGTGGGCAGGCCCTGGCACAGGGTGCCCAGASCAGCTGTGGCTGCCCCCAGATCCCTGGAAGTGTCTGAGGCCAGGTTGAARCACCCTGGGACAGTGGGAGGTGTCCCTGCCCATGGCAGGGAGTGGGATGAGATGATTTTTGATGTCCCTTCCCACCCAAAGCCTTCCCTGCTGCTGTGACTGACCCCGTGCTGGCAGGGTGACCCCTCCCGTCCTTTGTCCCCACCGTGCCGTGCCTGAGGGCCGTGCTCTCTCCCTGCAGGTCCAAGGGAACGGGCAGCAGAGCGTGGAGAAGGCCCTGAAGCTCTTTGCCCAGCTGATCAACAACAAGGTGTTCCTGCTGACCTTCATCCGCACGCTGGAGCTGCAGCGCAGCTTCTCCATGCGGGACCGCGGCAACGTGGCCTCGCTGATCATGACGGGGCTGCAGGGCAAGCTGGAGTACGCCACCGACGTCCTCAAACAGCTGCTCTCCGACCTCATCGAGAAGAACTTGGAGAACAAGAACCACCCCAAGCTGCTCCTGCGCAGGTGAGGCCGGGGATGGGTCGCGGGGGCTGGCACGGCCTCGCTGGTGGGATTGCAGGAGGAATTTCTCCGTGGGAAGGGCTGGGAGGGGCTGCCCAGGGAGGGGGTGCAGGGTCTGGATGGTCTGGTCTGGATGACAAGGTGGGGATTGATCTCAGGTTGGACTGGGTGCTCTAAGAGGTCTTTTCCAAGCTGGTTCATCCCAGGATTCTGTGAGCTGAGGGCTCTGCAGGTGCTGCTGTTGGGAGGGAATCGCTGCTCTCCATGGAGGATTCCCAAACATTTCCTCACCTGTCTCCAGGACGGGGGGTTAACCCCACTCTGGGAGTTCACAGATGGCTGGACAGGGTCTCYAACCAGATCCTCTGGCTCTGCCTGGCTGGAGAGCAGTGTCTGTGTGCCACGGCAGGGCCAGGAGCTCCAGGATGGATTGAGCAACTCACCCAAGGCAGAGCTGGGAAGCAGCAGCAAGAAAAGAGGGAAAACCTGTGCATTAATGTGGGGCACATCAGAGGCACCAGGAAAAGTCTCCCCCTGTTCTCCACATCCTCGGGGGTCCTGCAGAGCCTTGGCCAGTGCTGCCCCTCGGCCATGCTGGGGCTCTGCTGGCATCACACTGGAGAGAGGGGAGGATTTCACAGCTCCAGGAACATTTCAGGGGTCCCTGCAGCCACAATGAATATACTTGACAGGAAATTGCTTTAAATCTGGCTGTGTTTGCGGAGGCAATAACTCATCTCGGCGAAGGAAGCCGCCTTAATTTCCCCCGTGGTTTGACGAGTCGCTGGGAAGGCGCCTCGTGCCTCAGCCATCAATAATGACTTTTCCTGGAGCTCCAAAAAACACAGGGATGGTGATAAGGGCTGTGCCCCCTCCTCCCTGCACAGCC